>JBCIKM010457511.1:0-20187 GCA_039654465.1 Melibe viridis | reverse complement strand
ACACACACACACACACACACACACACACACACACACACACACACACACACACACACACACACACACACACAGCACTGCTCTGTGCTAAATTGTTGCAACTGAGAATTCACCCCAGATGAGCCATTCTGTGCTGTAATATTTTCCTCGGTTTTTTGGGGTTTTTTGTTTTTGTTTTGTTTGTTTGTTTGTTTTTTGTTTGTTTTTTGTTTGTTTGTTTTTTTGTTTTTGTTTTTTATAAGTACGGTGGTTCAACCGGTTGGTTGTTCGGATTCCATGCTGAAGATCTTGGGTTCGATCCCTGCCCGCGTCATCATGTTTAGTTCTTGGGTACGGCACTTTACTACACTTACCTCATCCCGGGTTGGATGTTGAGCTCGGAGGTCTCCGTAGTAGTAGACAACGTTGTCCCTCTGTCCTAAAAATTGTGACGCGCCTAATAGGCTGCTTATATCGTCATATAATGTGCTATGTGTTCGTTTTCTCCTGCCAGGGATATTGACCGTGGATACGCGCTATATAAATGTCTGTCTATACCATATATATAATGTACCATATCTCATATCATAATATGCAGGATTGTATGATAAATGAGTGCGCTATTATACATAACATGTTCTGGAGGGTGTGAATTAGCTTGCTGTCTATAATTGTATATCAGTAGTTCAAAGACTATTGTTAAATGCAACACCAGTCTTCACAGTGAAAAGTGCGTTCCTTGTGGGTTGAAGGCTGGAAAGGTGTGGTGTTGTAATTGTGGTGCTTTTGCAACTAAGACTTTTCAAGCTTTGTATCAAAGAAATGTACACGTGTGTTTGTGTGTGTGTCTGTGTTTGTTTGTGTGTGTATATATGTATGTGTGTGTGTGTGTGTGTGTCTGCTTTGGTGGTTAGATTAGATGATCAACAGTAATTAAAGACTGTGTTTTAATGAGAGTCAATCTAAAACAAAGCGAACAGAGAACCGTTTGACTCCGCTAGGTAGGCAGGAATGCAAGGGTTTATATTTTATGTGCTTATTTTACACAAGGGACCTACGAGTTTGTTGTCCATATCCACAAAGGTAAGGTGCTTGTTGCTGCCAGTCATAGGACCAGGGAGAGGCTACTGTCTAGAATAGCGTCTTGAGAGGCCAGCAACTCACACTTCCCTGCCCCGGAATCCCCTATTGTTGAAATGCCGTCTTTCTCCTGGTACCACAGTTGGCTGTCTAATGAGGTGTATCATCACAATCAGATACATTCATGATAATAATGGCAATAACTTGTTTTTGTCTCACATCCATTTTCAGAGGCCGAGTCTGAGGACTCTTCTGGCACAACTGGAGTTACGCGACTGCCCAGCCTGACCAAAGCCAAAGGTTCTCCGGGTCACGGTGCCGAACACAATGTCAGTGCCTCCCGTCAGACCTTCAACAAGGCGGAATGTCCTCAGTCGTCAAAGATACAACAAGCCTCAGCCATCTACAAGGTAGACATCTCGTCGATGACCTCTCTCACCCAGAACATGAACTCTCTGTCCGTCCGGCATAAAAACAACACCAAAAACAGTAACAAACCAAGACATGCCAACGGTGGTGCCAAAGCAAATAAACAGTCGTCTAAACACACCAAAGAAAAGCTTGTCTCCAAATCAGCCCCTGCCTCTCTCAAAGACCCTTCTACAAACAACAACAACAGCGGCGCCAAATCCATATCCACAAACATGACGATAGCCAAAAATGAAAGTTTACGCTGGGACAATGTGTTAGAAGATTCTGAAGAAGAAAGGGAGCGGATTAGAATATACAAAATGAACCGCAGGAAACGCTACTTAGCAGCCGCACAGGCAAAGGGGTTGAGTTGGGCGCTCAACTATTCTATCACCAACTCTGCCTTCCAGCTGAGCTCTGAAGACATGGCGGCATTTGACGTCATCAAAGGGGGCGCTGCTGCATCATTTGGCACCATGGACTTCAGTCCTATGCGATCCCTACGGGCATCACAGAATAAGGGATTGATGTCGACTGCTGTATTGAATTAGGTTTTTTCATGATTGTAGGATGTAAGTATGTGATAAGTTAAATTGTTGAGTCTTACTTGTTCCCCCCTGGATTTATGCTGACTCATCATCCCTGTGTGTGTGTGTGGCAGTTCCATCAGGAATTTCACCTCCACAATGGTTCATCATCAGAAGTCATTGTGTTGAAGTCATTATTATTTATTCAGAAAATTGTGAAGACAACTTAAAAATCAATCTATAAAAATTATTTGAGATGTACTTCCATGTCCTGGTTGTGTTAGCAGTGGTATTTTCAATTAGACTTAAAATCTTATTTCTATAAATTTCTAATTACGCTGACTGATTTGTGATTTTGTATAGAATTTCAAGATTTTGTCATTTGTAACGTTGGGCTCAAGGATCTCTTTACAGAGTGCAAACCTCTGTGCAACATACATACTAGGCTTCAGGGAAATTCAGTGGAGATATTGGTTTGCTGCATAAACAAACAGGCTTTGTGAAAGGACTGCAGAACTTGAGTGAACTTGCACAATGTCGTATGCTTACCAGCATACATTCCGATACTGTAGTTAACAACAGCACTGGGTAAAACATCTGTTGGTCCTCCTGTGCTATCCAGTAGAAATGAAAGAAAGACTTCCTCAGCACACATACACACACACAGACACACACACACACACACACACACACACAGACAGACACACACACACACACACACACACAGTTGTTGTATTTGTTATTCAGTGACAGACTTGTGTAAAGACACAGTTGAGTGTGTTCCTGCCAGCCACGAGAGGCTGCTATTTATCATGTCTCTTCCAGGCCCGATGGACACTCAAGTATATGTTCTTCATGACTCATTTTGTTGCCCTTGTTCTGTTCTATTCTGTCTGTCCTTTTGTAAAGTCTTGAGTTTCTTGCATGAATAGTCTTAAAAATTCATATTCCCTGTCTCACATATGATTTTCATCAAGACTTCTGAACCAAATGAATTGTTGGTGATATAAAAGTTTTTTGTTTCCTTTTTGTATAATAGATGTGTGAGCTCTGAGGCAGATTATCAAAATAGCAGATTTTGCAAAAATAGAACTCTTCATCACTGGGGTGACATAAGGGACATAGCATCTGCAATGTATGCCGAAAGACAGGATTTGTGCAGGTTTTAGAACTTGACTGCTTCTGTTGTGATTGGTTCTACT
Organism: Melibe viridis; assembly: GCA_039654465.1. NCBI lineage: Eukaryota > Metazoa > Mollusca > Gastropoda > Nudibranchia > Dendronotidae > Melibe > Melibe viridis. Next base: position 16,991 of record JBCIKM010457511.1, on the reverse strand, counting down.
GTGAAAACCTGAAGTCTTTCTTTTTTTTAATCATCTCATCGAATGTGATGTGAGCCGTATCTTATGCCAGCCAGTCTGAGTCATTTCATTGTGGTAACTTGCAGCTCATACCATCAGTATTAGCATAGATGTTTTTGCTGTTTTCACATATGAGGATTCCAAAGTTTACTCAATTTCTTTTTTGATGATGATGTTTTTCTCTCGCCACCACAAGCCTTACTTCCCAGACAATCACTAGTTTTGTAGTACAAACTGCTTTTACACCAAACGATTTGTACCAGAACAGACACACATAGACGGAGTGCTGGTGGTTTGCAGGGAAGCAATTTTGTGATTGAGATCAGAGGATTTCTACTAGACGGGACACTCATCCCAGACTGTGTGCTCGCTGATATGCAGTGAAGGCAGAGCTGTCTTCTTGTATGCCGTCCTGTTATGGACAGTTCACCAATATGCAGGAAAGGCCATTGTTTCTGCCTTTGGACATTTAACATAATTTGTACATTTGCAATGTTTGCTGTTTGTTCCTTTAATTTGGTGTTGAATTTCAGTGCTGCCATTTTTCTCCTTTTCTGCCATAAACAGAGTTCCATAGTGTAACTAAAAGTAGAAGAACCCAAACAAAACAATATTCCAAACAAAACAATATTCCATAAATACTAGACAATGATGCCTGATGCCCTTGACCTTTTGATGCTCTTTTTTTCCGTAGTAGTTCAAGGGGGTTTGCACCCCTTGATGTGATAGATTGTATCCCATTTGTCTCCAATGAATTCTATATAAACTGTCTCAGAGCAAGCAGTCCTAGAGTGGGGTGAGGCTGGAATATGAGATTAACTATTTTACGAGAGCACTGTTGTTTTTTATTTTTTTTTTTTTTCATGGAATTGTTTATTACATTTAATTGTGTAAAATGTTGATCAAGATTACAAAAAAGCCTTTCTTACCATGTGTATAAAATAACAATCGTCGTGTGATACAATTCTTTTCCTCTACACAATCATTCACATCCATCGTTATGCTGCAGCGGCCATTCTCCCTCAAGCATCAGAGTCTGTACGCAGCTGTTGCCGTCAATATACATCAATATATGAAATGAACCTGTCATTCTACTTTGTTGAACAGATGCATTTTTCTTAGGCCTACACATATTAAACTTTTCATCAAAGAAAGTAATTTTCAAAGGCATTCATTTTTAACTAAATCCTCTTATGTTTTCATCGAGGAACGATAAAGATTATAGAACAGAACACAAAAATTAAGCAATTGATGTTTGAAATTCATGAGGCTGTGGTGATTGGCAGGCATTATGAATATTTTTGTGATGCTGACAATGAAGTGCAGTAAACATTACACTAAGAAAGAACTGATGTACAGAATTGAAGAAGAGATTTTAGATCCAGATTTTGTTCTTTATGGTGTGAGTATGTTAACAATCAGTCAGACTGATATGCAGAGCTACTGATACAATGAAGCAAAATAGAATGTCGAGAGCCACTTTTTATCTAAGTGCTCCTCTATGTACCCTCCTGGTTCCATGGGCAAAATTCTATGAAGAATAGAAGTATAGGCACAGTGCCAAGGTGAGTGAAAGCCAAAGGAAAAATACAGTAAGACGTCAGAGAAGGGACCCAGGACCTGCCACGGCACCCATTCGCCTGACCACTGCCAGGACAGCAGGTCTTCCAACTGAGCCATCCACCACTCTTTAAAAAGTGGTTTCAAGCTCAGCGATAAACCTGTGTCGTTGACCACGACTTCCGCTGAAAAATATAAAGGAACCATTCACTCCGATCAAACGTTAATTTACAAACACTGTTTTGATTGTCCCTTCTCTTGGCAACACAGAACACACAAACACAACACAGAAAGATGAACTGACTCGTGATATGTTGATAAATATTGTATACAGACATGATAAGATGAAAAGATTTTATAAAAGTAGTTTGTATGAACTATGAAAGTTTTCCACTTTCAGCGATAAATGTGACTGACTGAGTTAAAGGAATTTTTAGGAGCATCTGTCCTTGGTTGTAAACTCCAAAATGGATTTATTTGAGGCATGTTGAACAGTAACGTCATGGACTCCCATGCTTGAACGTGTGTGCATTCAGTTCTTATCTGGCTGTGACAGCGAGGTGAATGGATTGTAGGGCACTGACTTGTTGACGCTGTTGGACAGCTTCCTCAGCGACACTCCCTGTGTTGATGATATGCAGGCCATGGCAGTCTCCAGTCGTCCATAGTGCTTGAGGCATGACATGGAGAGACTGTAAATGTTGACACATTCCGGCTGTTGTTTGTTCACACACTTCAACCTGTCAGTCCAGCACTTGTTACGATATGGAAAGTAGCACCATGCGTGAATTGGATATCCTGTTGACCTTTACCCTCTATGCAGCCCTGTGCTATGATGAGTATGAGAAAGCACCACATTGCTGACAGAATTGAGATGTGCAGCATTCATGATCTAATGCACTGCAAGTCCTTTCTACTCTTCATACTTTGGCTTCCTTGCTTGTTCTGCTTTTTCAAAGGTTACTGGTAGTGGTTTATGGTAATCAAAGCATAAATATTTTCCCATCAAGTAGTAAGAAATTATTTGAACTTTTCCTCCTGAGAAGAGATAAGTAATAAGAGCAATAGCTGGTACTGGAAATAGAGGACATTTAGAGGTAATGGTATAGACACAGTCCTGGTAGTGGCAAGGCCATGGGTGCTGTGGCAGACCTTTGGTTTGGATCCTCCTTGGAGGAGAAAATTCTCCCTTTTATAAAGGTCACTGTCGCATCAACTATTGGCATGAAGAATAAAAAAAATGATGCAATCCTAAATGAAGTAAAAGTAAACAATTAAGATGTTTGTGAAGTTGTTAATTCTTTTACCTAGACTGCACTACACAGGAAATTAAAATCAAAGCTTCAAAATTTGTTCTTTCAATCCATCATTTTTTTTTTAAAGAGTGTTCTTTATAAGGGTACTTATACTGTGTTAGAAACAATATAGAGGCTGAAGAAATTCCACTTTCAACTGGCCTGGATATACAAAGAGGATTGACTCTTCTCCAGCACCAAAAGACTATGGAATACAATCCCTGAATCAATCAGGCACAGTCCTAATGTAGACAATTTCAAGCAGTGCCTTGACTACATCACACTAAGATCAAGGTATTAGAGAAGCTCCCAGAGGTCCACCAAGACAAAACTTGCTCTTGGTGTGTCTAAATTATGCCCGCATTGACAGTAATACTCAGTTCCACTTAGTCAGTCGATATAATTGAAGAAGAAGAAGATATGGACATCACAGATATGGAACTCTCTGATCGGTAAATGAACTTTTAGTCCAAGCATTGATTATCTGGGTTTGGTTCATTCCTGTCAATGTGAATGCTGAGTTCTGAGATGTATGTTATTATATGTCCTTTTGATCTCTGGATTGATGTAATGGAAACATGTTTTTTATAACTAACGATTCTCTCTCTGTGCTTCCATTTGTAATACACTTGACTGCTGTAACATATCTATCATCTGTTTCAGTTTCATGCTAAAAAAACATTCGGGAAATGGATGTTATTTATTCGTTTGTTGATTGCCACCATGGTGTATATTAATATTACGTTTTTTGCTTGCAATCATATAAAGCACAGTGGTACACCATTGAAGGCTGAATTCCATAAAGGAGAATGTTAAATGCTTTGCGATAATGCCTGTTATGCGATTGTTTTGTTACATAGCTGAATTTCTTTTTCCTGTCTAAGGGGCAGTTAATGGGAGTCCCTGGTGGGCTCTTATACTTCTGTTTCTTTTCTTTTACATTGAAGCTATCGTCTTACTTTTTCCCCTTTTCTGTGATGTCTTGTTTGCAACTCAGTGGTCATCCCTTATTTCATGCCTTTTGGTACATAACTGTAAGGTCACAAGTTAAACATATTGAGTACTTTCATATACAACGGGGTTTTAAAGATCCTGGGTCTTCCTGAACCATCATGCTGTCGAGAGTAATGGCCATTGGTTATTTTTGTTAAGAGAGATATTTTTTGTCATTTTAAATCATCTCTCTATGGTGTAGATGTGTTTTGAGAGATGATATTTATTTTTTATTGTAAATCATGTCTCTGCTGTTTTCTGGTTTATCTCATCTTATCTTTGAACTTATTCTTTCATCTTACTTTCCTCTGAGCTCCTCTATGACCCTCATGTGTCTTGAGGCCCTAAAACCTCCATTAAATAAACATTTTCCTGCCTATTGAAATTCTTGGTTGAATTTATTCCTAGCATCAACATTCCATGCATCCTTTCAACATTGGAGTCATTGTGTGCATGCTCATGCCTTCCTTTCAGTCGGTAAAAAGGATGTGTATTTGGTGCGTGCCCCTGGTGGGCTCTTCTCTTTCTTTGGTTACTTTTACACTGAAGCTGTCATCATATTTTTTCTCATTTTCTGTGATGTCCTGTTTTTGTTGTCTTGTTTGCAAATCATTCTTGGAGAAAGGGGTCTCAAGATCCTCAGGCTTCCTGGACCATAAAGATGTTACGGGTGATACAGTAGCCATTGCTTATTTTTGTCATTGTAAATCATTTCTCTGTGTCGTCGTCATGTGAGATGCTAATTTTTTTCAGTGTAGACTAAATCATCTCTGTTCTGTTTGTGGTTTGATATGTTCCTTCTTTGAACTGATTCTATCATCTTATTTTTACTTGCCCCTGGGCTCCTCTATCACCTGCATCTTGTGTTGTGGGGCCCCAAAACCCTGATTAAACAAATCTTCAGTCGTGTTCTATAGTGTTGTCTTGCTTGCAGCCCGCATTTTCATTCCCTTAGTCATGCCTGTTGGTAAATCTTCGCCATCCCAGAAAACTTTAGTATGATGTTAGTTTTGTCAAAAAATTATTCCCAATACCACAATTATTTCCCTTAGCGGATCTCACTAGCTTCATACTCTAGGAATATCTGATTTTGTTTTCCTCTATTTAAACTTTAAAATATGTAGTTTGTTGTTGTATCAGTCAAAATAAAAATGTTTTTTTTGCTCCTCCTGAAAAGCAATCACTTTAACATCCTACTACAGTTACCTGGACGGCAACAAAATATCATTTCTGAAGCGATGTATCTAAAGGTAGGAAATATGAGATGACCACTGTGCCGCAAACAAGACAACAATAACAGAGCACAACAGGAGAGGGGAAAAGTAAGAATGATAGTGATAGCACCAGTGTAAAGGAAAGTCAGGAGTAGAAGTGCCCGCCAGGGACATCCAGCAACTACCCATGCTCAGACAAGATCAGCATATTATGGCCCCATTGCCATGACTCCAGGGGAAGAAGGGACACTCAGCACACACAACAAGACAAAAACAATGTACGTCCGTGGAAGTAATTATACGAGTATGGTGACAAGAAAAGGACAAGACAAGGCCATAGAGAAAGGTAAATGAAGAAAGAAAAAGAAATTGTCTCAAAAAGTCGACCTAGAAAAATGAACCTTGAACGAAACCCACAAATGATATTGCATCATTGTTTATTTCATTTTCCACTTTACTGAAACATTGAACAAAACAAGAAAAAAAAATTTATATATTTTACATAAAAATATAGTTTTACAAAAACCTCAGACAGCTTCTTTTGCAATCAACTCTCTGGCAATTTGAAACGCACCAATCAGGGAGCTCAGCTGAATTTTTTCATTGGTGCCAGATGCAAGACGATATCTGGAACAAATTAAAGTTGCAACATTTATTCAAAGTCAAGTTATAGGCGTAAATGACAATTTGAAAAGGTACCGTAATTCTCAGACTATAAGCCATGACTTTTTTTCTCCAATCATCGACCCTGCGGCTGAAAGTACAGAGAGGCTTACACGTTAGCTCTTATTTGTCGGTCAGTCGTCCCAAGTATTACAAGTTAACTTCAGCTACAACATATGAAGGGCTTATTTTTGGTCTAGTTCCTAAACTAGAGGATAATTTTGAATAAATTCAGAAAACTACTGATTTTGCCCGATCAAGAAAATGTGACAGGCTGCTAGACTGTCGAGGACATTTTTAGATTGGACAGTGCCATACAGTTTCTGTAGTCTGGCTGGGTATGTAACATGAAACGGTTACTGTACTGTATCTTGTATTTGGGAAAGAAGAAACAACGTACAACCGCTGTGAGTATTCTAATAGGGTGAATTGAATTACATTACCGAAAATGTGCCTTTATCAAGTTAGAACTCTTTTCACACAGAAAACAATTAACATCTCTTGCTGTCCATTTCCAACCATAACAAAAAGAAAAGAGGCAAACAAAATATGATCAAAACGTGAACTTATCAGTGTTTAATTACATTCCAAAAAAAGAAAATCATAATCTATCATGCTCTGCTAAAATCCTGATACTTTACTATAACTGATCTGTATTCTCGTCTCCATTTTGTTTGCCAACAACGAAAGATGTCTAGTCTGATGCGGCTTATGTTAGGGAAAAAAATTCGGGGTGTGCGGCTTATAGACTGAGAATTACAGTATTTATGTATTTTCAAGGAATTAAACCCTTTTTTCTAAGTCTATCAAAGAATGATTTCAACTGAAAGCGGATGAATCTGTCACTCAATCAGACTCAGACATTTGACAGCAATCTTAAAAACACAACCTTCTCAAAATTAATTTCTTCCACAGCTACAAGATTTCTGAAGAAAAGAAGTTAAATTCAATCCCACACAAACACACGCAAAGACACACACAAAAGTAAGTTATGCAACATATTTATACTCTAACAAGAATTCTATCAGTAAGAATGTGATGACAACATAACAATCAGCAGGTAAATAGTAATTATATTATCACGTAAATCATTGCTGGATATAGGCAATGTAGTTTCTCTCATTTCTCTACTTCCCTAACTAATAACCAATAATGCAAAGAATTCCAACAGTAAGAATGTCGTTATAAAAATCAAAATCATCAGGGTTAACAGCATAGGTATAACTTTATAGATGATCATTCCACAAGTTTAAAAGGAAAAGTTTTGTGTCACTCACTCCACATCCGCCATTTTCTCCAGCAGCTGCATGCGTATGTGCAGGGGGAGATCGACTGGAACAAGACAAAGCAACAGGTGCTATTTAAAGATGTATGTATAGTTGTGGGTAGCATATGAAGATGAAATGTGCACCAAGTCTGAATTTCAAATATTTTAACAAAAAGCCGCAAAAAAGGAAAGGAAAGGAAAGAAAGAACTACAGTTACAAGACAAAAAGAAATATATCTGCATCTAGCTATTCCAAGAATAGAGGGGCGTTTCTCACACTTGTCGGAGGTCAATTAGTGGTTTGAGGGCCCCATAACACACTGAGGTCATAGAGAAACTCACAAGATCCACAAAGTTAAAAGAGAGAGCAGATTAAACCGCAAGAGAGATAATATACATTAAAAATATATATGTATCATCTCTCAAAACATACATCAACACCAAAGAGAGGATTTACAATGACAAAAATATCATCTCTCCTTACAGAAATAAACAAAAGTCAACATCCATAGCAGCATAACGGCCAGGAAAGACCAAGGAATTTTACACCCCCTTAGTGTACAAAACTACTCCGTACATCAATAAAAAGCTAGAGAAGTCCTGCATGTGATTCTAGAAAATGTAAAGTGCTCTGAGCCCCGATCCTGTCTTGGTCCGACCATAAAAACAATCAATTATTATTTATTGTATCTACCTTGTGACCCTTGGGTCATGTAACCAAAGACATGGAACAGGGAAAGACCACTGAAACCCAAAGAAGAACAACAAAATCAGGACACACAAGAAAAGGTGAAGAAGTCAGACAACAGCTTTAGTGAAAAAAAGAAAAGAAACATAAATAAATAGAAGATCCCACCAGGAACGTCCACCCACCACCCGCAAGTGCAACTCTAAACAGCCTGGATGGTGAAAGACTGACATACTGTATGGGGAGCTCCATTTTTTTGTTTCCGTACTTACTTCTGTGGACGTATGCATGGACCTCTGTGAGAATGTCACTCAGGGCAAGCCCCTTCAGAGTTTTCAACTTCATGGTATCTGCAAGGCTGGTAAAGGAATTATAAAGCTCACAACAAGAAAATTAGACAGCCTTGCAAGTTCAACTGAAGAAGGTTTAGGGAAAAGATGGCACCTTACAAATCCCGAATATATATCATCCGTATTTAATGAATGGATCAGAAGATGATGGATACAATTAACTATTGTCTCTGGGAACAGAAGTGACAAGAAGAATGACCAGATTTGTTTGTTTATTCCTGGTTTCAGGGCCCTACCATACGCATGGGGCATAGAGGTGCCCAGGAGGAAAGTAAGATGATAGAGAAAAAAGCGAGAACAGGTTCAAACAGCAAATATCAAAGAAACAATTTATCCCAAAAACAGATATCTCCCCTTGAAACGTATATCTTTGCCACAGAAACAAGACGATGAGAAAAAATTATCAACTTGAAAATAAGTAATCCCCTTCCCCCACCCCCTAACCGTAACAGCATAATGGTTTTGGAGAAGCCAGTGTCTTCAAACCTCCTAAGCGTACAAAAATACTCAGAACATCCCAATTCTGACTCTGCAATGAGGAACCAAAAGGTATGACATAAGGATTGTTGCAGGAAAGTTGGTTGGTGGGACTAATTGTTTGGTCTAGGTTGTCACTTTTGCATGGGTGGTGTGTGAGAAAGTGTTCGATGGTTGGTTTGATTGACATAATAAAATAGTTTTTAGTACCTTATTGTCAGTTTTATTGTTGGAATGAAATGTCGGTTATATGATTTTATAACCTTTTAGCCTGGGAACTGAGGAGAAGAGTTAAAAAGTACTGACTTGGTGTTGGTGGGATCCTGTCCGCCATAAAGGATATAAGAACATGGGTCATTTGAATTAGGGGGACTAGAAATTTGGAGAGAAATTTAGCAGGAGAGCCTGGAATGAGACTGAGAAAACAAGAAACATGTAAGTTGTCGTATTACATCAATAAACTTCAACCAAGCGGCGAAGTCCTGGTATTGATTGTGCTGCCATATAGATCACTGGCCTGTGGGGGTGTTAATACACTAACATCCCTGCGATTGTATTCTGAAATGCTGCCAGGATAACAAATGAGACAGGACGCAACAGACGATGGGGAAAAGTGTAGAGCAATGGCTTCAGGACAAGTGATAAAAGCTGGCTATTCCAGTGGTAGTAGCCATAAAGCATATCTAATTCCATCTGCAAGGAAGTCTACAGGCAGGTACAAGGCAATCTAACCACCCTCCCTCCCCTACTATTCAGGCAATTATTTAAAAAAAAATTAAAATCTGAAGAATCTACAATGCATCCATATGTTCATAATCTCATGGGACATTATGGAAATATCTACAATAAAGAAACTACATTTAATCTTATGAATAAAAGTAATAAAACTGATTATCCAATAAAGACGATACAGACATCATATCAAGGATACTGTTGTAAGCAGTGATGAAATCTTCATTCAGGACCCAGTTGACGATGCTCTCAATATCTGAGCGTAAGGGATGACCAACACACGTATAGACGTTGTTCTCATTGACCTCATCAAAGGCCATAGACGTACTCTGAAGGATGTTCAGAGACTTCCTCATGTCTCCATTTGCCAATGTGACCAAAGCTTTCATGCCGTCCTTTGTAACACTGACACTGTATATCAGAGGACAGATAACACATGTCATTTACACATCAATAATGTCTGTATTAAAATAATGAAATAAAATAAACTGATAAAATTCTCTTCACTGATCCCAAAAGGGAAATGTATCTCTAGGGTCTGCTCCAAGGGAAGAGACTGGGACAACCCAGGTGTCAGCTGCAGAACAGCAGCGCGGTTTGGTTGGAAAGGTGGCCCTAGCAGGAATCGAACCCTGCACCTTCCATTCAGAGTGGGAGTCTGAAGCCTGACCAAGTGTGCTATTGAGGCAGATCTCAATGTGGTTATTTTCCAAATGTGTTCAGCAACCTTGACACTGCATGAGAGCATGTTTTATTTTATACTGTCCATGCATGCGTCTTGAATTAAGATTAGCCAATCCTCTATCAGTTGATATGGTGCAGAAACTTTTTTAAAAACTATGGTAAATATTGACATTTGTTAAAACATTTTTTGAATGGGAGATTTAAAACAGGAGATTGAAAATAAACTAAAATCATCAGTACCTACATATTCTCAGTAAAATGTTTCACTGACAACCATTGTATTACAAATCCCACATGCCTTTCAATGAGGTGCTGAATGGACATTTTGCTTAAACATTATTTCCATCAATCACTTTCAGACACAAGCTATCACTGCAACCTGTAAAAGACGGCAGCATAATAACATGGTTAGAGTTTGACGAGGCATTCATAAGATGAAGACAAGGTCCAACCTTTCCTGCTGGATGACGTGCTCCAGGCGGGGCACCATCTGGTCCTGCTTCAGGGGACCAAAGCGGAACCGGGTGCAGCGAGACTGCAGGGCGGGGATGATCTTGGACAGGTAGTTGCAGATGATGCAGAATCGCGTGTTTTCTGTGAACTTCTCAATCACTGCTCGGAGAAGGGAGGGAGGCGAGGAAGGAAAGGAGGGAGGAAGGAAGGGGGGAAGAAGGGAGGAAAGGAGAGGGAGGAAGGAAACCTTTAATAATTTCCTTTTAATTCTTTTTCTTCAGTTCTATCCAAAGACTAAGTGGGATTGAGTATAAATATCATTATTAATGTGTGTGGAAGACCCACTGAGAACAAATTACATATCAACTGGCAAAAGGAAAAAGGTATTTGGTACGGGTACCTTGGTCAGTGGATAATATGATAATGCAATCAATGAACTGCTTGAATTTGTGCACATAGTCTTGGATTGAGCTGGGGAAGGAGGAACTTTGGTAGCAATTGAGGATAGATGTTAGTCTGTTAGAATTTTCCCTTTTGTTTGAGCTGGTAGTAATCTTATGATTATTATGCCTTAGAGAATATCTGTATGATACAAACAGAATGATCAAGGTACTTAATACAACATTTTTGACTCCAACAGATTGTTGACACAGAATGTGGAATTTACATTTTTATTTCCCATTGCCAGATTTCACAAGATAATGAACCATTGTTGCATCATCATCATTATTCAGACCTGCAAACGACCATTTGAAAAATTGACTGAACTCTTCCACAACCTAGAAATCAAAACCCATTCCAAACTCACAGAGGCACTTAAAAATAACAAGTAAGCAGGTCAGCTTTGTTGCAAATAAAATGTCGGTATTGGTATCATTGACATTTTAAAATAATAATAATAATAAAGATAACCAATGTTGCCAGAAGTTAAAAAAAGTATTGTGAAAAAAAATGCAGGTAGGCCTACCTGATTTACTCACACTTGGTGTCAAGTGGGAAAAAGGTGATTTATTGGTAGGGGGCATTTTCTACAGAAGCTCCATTAATTTATTTTGTTTAAAATTAAATGTGTATAGGGATACTTGATTGAGCATGACGAATTCCCTTCCAGTCAGCTCTACCATTATCAGCCTCTGGCAGCAAGATTATCAGCAGGCGATTCAACAAGGGAATGTTCTTAATTAATAGTTTAGTCAAATGTCACCATAACAGTTTTGATTTTCTAAACAGCAGCGCTTGAATTTTAACAATCCATTGGGTAGGTTTAAGCATCAATAACTACCACCTAGCAAACAGCGAGCAGAAAACTTTTGTCGAGATTTGTTTACCTCCTCACTCTCACCACTGCCTCTCACTTATGGTGCCCGGTGCTACCAAGTCCATCTGGGTCAATAATCTTCGTAGAGAAAGTTGTTCGCATAAAAATAATAATTCGGCAAAGTCAGTCCAAATCTTATTTTGTTCAGTCACTCTCTGTTATTACTAATTCAGGCGACTGGACGGAAAACTGGGCGTTGGCCTGATGGCACTCTCCATGAACGTGACTGACTCTGACCTCTCGGAAGCCTGTGTGTGTGCCACATGCTGACAGTTTGGGCTCTGTGCGAATGAAGAGAGCTGGAGGTGTCCAGCACAGTTTGCACCAAGTAGCACTACAAGCATGCGTACCTTTTAATTATAGTGTATAAAAATGGTACAAGTGGTTTGTAGGCAGAGAGATATGAGTGTGGGAAGGAAAATTGACAAAATCTGATGAAAAGACAAAAAGAAAGCTTCATGAGCTGAACTGCAATGACATGATTATTTTTGGACGAAAATCAGTCAATTGACTGAAGATTTACAGGCCTGATATTGCACAACGGACTTTGAGGAGGAACTTCATACTAGTCTGTACCTCTCCTCAGGGCGTTTTGAGCATCCTTGGTCATGGCGTCAGCTTCGTCCAGGATGATCAGCTTGAAGCCTTTGCTGGAAGAATAAATAAATAAATAAAAAGTGCTAGTCTTTATGCATACCTTTATGGCAAATGAACAAAGGACCAATGAGTGAGTGGATTACGGGTTAGGGTGGTTAGATATGGTACACTAGAGAAATCAACTTACTCTCTCTTTCTCCGCTCTAACTCTTTCTGTCTGTCTATCTCTCTCTTTCCCCCTTTCACCTCTCTCTTCCTGTTTCCCTCCCTCTCCCTCTGGGTTCCCTGTCTGTCCCAGGCATCGGAGATTTATTGAGTCATCGTGCATCACAGTTCTCTGTCCCTCCTTTGCCAAAGAAATTCAATTCATAACTTCTTACAGTACCCCTATATAGATACTCTTGACAAGCTGCATCTATAAACAGCAACAATAAAGTACAGCTTTCTTTTTTTTTTATTTTCCAACCTCCCTTTCTTTGACAAAGAAACAATTTGTTTTTACTTTTCCAGTTTAAAAAGCTTGCTGAGTACAGTATTCACACTTATATGCCCAGAGTTAAAAAAACAGCCCTTTTTTGTTTTCTTCTCAGATTTAAAAAAACAAAATTGCTGCCATAAACATTAAATATACACACACGAGTCCATATCCTAAGAGTTGAGAGTAAGTGAAGTGTAAAAGGACAGTAGAGGTAGTTGGGCAATTAAACATTACTTTTTTTTCTAGCTTTTAAAACAAAACAGAACTGGCAAGTAATTTTAATTTTCCAGTTAAATTTCAAAAGTTGGCGATGATATGGTCTTTAAAATAACAGCCCCCTCCACTTCTCACTTGAATAGAGTCCTGGTGCTGGCAAAGCTTAAAATCTCTCCCCTGACAATGCCAATACCTCTGTCATCTGAAGCGTTCAGCTGAAATAGAGGAGGAAAAGCCACAATAAAATTAATTATTTGTTCAGTGGAGGTTTCAGGGGGTCCACAACACACAAGGATCAGAGGAAAGCAAAATGATAGAATTTGTTCATGGAGGGAACAGATTAAACCCGACAGCAGAGATGGTTTATCATTAAAAAAATAAATATCATCACTCAAAACACATATCGACACCACAGAGAGATGATTTACAATGACAAAAAATATTTCTCATTTCAAAAATAACCAATGGCCATCACATATAACAGCATTTTGGTCCAGGAAAACCAAGGATCTTTAGACCCCCTTTGTGTACTTATGTACTCAGTAAGTCTAACTTGTGACCCTAGAGTTATGTACCAAAAGACATGAAATAAGGGATGACCACTGTAACCTAAATAAGACAACAAAAACTGGACTTGGGACAAAAAGGAGTAGGGGAAAAAGTAAAACAAAAAGCTTCAGTATAAAAGAAAAGAAACAGAAGTAGCAGTCACAAGAACTCCAACCTCATTTCTCAAGTGGAAAGACCACTTCGTCAGATTTTAAAGCGATAAGCAATCAGAAGCTTCTGAGAGAGAAAATGAAGATTGATGTGGACAGTGACAATCCCTTGGGCGAATGAAATATCTTCTTCTTCTTCAATTATATCAACTGACTCAGTGGAACTGAGTATTACTGTCAATGTGAGCATAATTTAGACACACAAAGAGCAAGTTTTGTCTTGGTGGGCCTCTGGGAGCTTCTCTATACCATTTAATTCCGCTTTTTTTCCACTTCCCAATTTTTTTCAAATAAGTTTTTTATTTTAACAAATAAATCTATATTTCATCTGAAAGGTACATCATTTCTGTACATTTTGGTATTTTTTAAATTCATATTTGTCCATATTTGTTAGAGTTATGAATGTTTTAGTTTGAATTTGTCCTGGGTCAAACGGGTTTCATTTCCCCTACGCTGGGATAATATGACTTTCTTTTGGGTAAATTCATGGGAAGTTCATGGTTAAAAAACTCAGCAAAGTGGATTCCATAGAGAGATCAATATTATTATTTTTTGTCTACATATCAGGACACCACAGTTGAACAATGACATGTCCGCTGCATCAATAAAAATAAATCTTGAACTTTTTTCTGCCACATTAATACCATGTTACAGAAATTGAAAATTCAATAACACAAATGTTCACAGAATTTTGTTATGAAGATGTCGATAACTAAAATGGAAAATAACAGAATTGTGAATAAAATTAAAAAAAATTATCATCCATGTGCTGGATGGAAGGGGAGATCAACCTCACCTCCAGGACCATCGAGGTGAACTCTTTGGGTGAGTACATCTGCTTGGCCACAGCCAGGATGGTGCTGGTCTTCCCTGTGCCAGGAGGGCCATAGAACAGAAGGTGTGGCAGTCGGTCTTCCTCTACAAACTTCCCAACTGAAAGCAAAAGACAAGAGACTTTGAGTGAGAATCTTGCACTAGTTTATTCATGGTTTTAGGGCAACAGAACACATGTGGATCACAGAGGTGTCCCAGAGAAAAGTAACAGGAGAGATAAGTTGAAAGAGCAGATAGGCTTTGCCTTTGCCAGAGAGTTTTTACAAGTGAAAAAAATTTATCATCCTTCACTCATAGACATTTCACAGAGAGATGATTTACAAGAAAAAAAAATATAATCTCCCAAAAACCAGAGTAAACACACAGACAAAGGAACAAAAGGCAAGGACAAATAAGGTTTTATCAGAACACAAATATATTGTACTTATACTAAAGGCTATTTTACATTCATCATCAACGTGACATTAACATTTTGTAAACATGAATACATCATGCACAGTAACTGATATACTAACACAAGCAAGAAATTATTAATCGAATTTTATTGAGGCTGATTTACAATTCAAATACCACTAAGGTATTTATGGTGCATGTGATCATGAGCAAGATGAACACCTACTTGTGGTGATAATGTCTTTGTGTGAAATCAGATCATCCAGTTGCTTTGGGCGATACTTCTCAACCCTGAAAGTTGGAAATAAAAAATGGAGACATTCAATTTAAAATTAAAAGTATTAGTAAGAAACAGCTTGCACTTCAAGATCAAGAATTCAATCATCAATATAAACATCAGACCTACACTCCAAGCATCAAAGGGTGAAGGCAAAATTTTAGCCCTGATAAATATTTTTTGTAAAAACAAACTTTTTTTAGAAAAGAGAAATGAAGACAAAACAAATAAATAAAAAAGCGGACTGACATAGAGAAAGAATGGAAGAGAGATAGAAAAAAGTAAGAGAATCGGTAAAAGTAAAAGAGGACATGGAATGTAAGCAACACTAACAGATTTCTTGGGGGAATTAAAATCAAAATATGTGCTTGTTGTGGCAGCACAGAGAAAGAGAGAGGCACACGGGATGAATAATGATGATGATGATGATGATGATGATGAGAGAGAGAGAGAGAGAGAGAGAGAGAGAGGTACTGGAGTGAAATTCTGAAAGGTAATGACAGTGTGTTGGGTTTTATTCCGTTACCATGGTAAATTGCTGGGCGTTTCTTTGCTCATGGTGATGTTACTCCTGGCTGCCTTGAACCAGTCAGTTTTTGTTGGTCTCCGCTTTTGGCAACAGATCGGTCCAGACAAGTTGTTTTAATCGTTAAGTACAAGCTGAATAAAAAGCGTTAAATCGTTTGTGGCGTTTTGTTTTGAAATAGTCAACATACAGATCCAGTGTTTATGATTCTATCGGACGACATCTTTTTCCCGGCAAAAGTGTGGACAGAAAAGTGGTTTCGAAACTGCAAAAGATTAATTTTCGGATATTCCCGATTTTTCATACTCAAATGTTATCTCTGCTCAACTGTTGATCATGGTATTAAAGTGAATTTTTGAAAATACCGAGATTCTGAAATTTTAATTTCTAAAAAATATTCCTTAATCTGTCTTGGTTATGTAAAAACGACCGCAATTTTATTTTTTTTCTGATGGGGTAAAGAATCATTTATTTCGTTTCTTTTATACGGAGACCATTTGGTTTTTGTTATGAGTGGGTTTGTTGTTTTTTGGGGTCTTTAGTTGGTGTAGCTACATCAAGGGAAATCATTCCCAATCACAATTTGCTACTTGTATCTTCGGAGGTGTCAGTTTCACGCTTTGAAATGGCAGCTCCCACTGCCGTGGTCGTGCCAGCGTCTTCAAACAGAAAAGTCTTCTCAGACTCAAAAGGTAGTATGATTTCTTTCATCTATGTTATCTCGACATCTCATTTTAATCCGTTTCTAAGGACGCTGTGGTTATTGGGACCATCACGTATCCTTATAATTTTTTTATTCATTGGACGTGTTCCATCGTCTGCTAACCAGGTCAGAAATGCACAATATAGTAAATTTAGTCAACCATCGAAATCTTTCTTGCCCTGGTGATTTACAAAACCACAGCTACAGCTAGTCGCAGTGTGAAGTACTGTCTAAACTTTTTGAGCAAAAGAGCTCGTGTTAACTCCTTACAACTCCGATTAAGAGGTGTGTGATGTTATCTTGCTGAAACGAATGTGTTTGCTCACCTTTAGTTAGTGTTTGATGGCCGGGCTAACACAGGAACTGACAGGGGGTGCTGTAGTCAAGTGGAACTCCTCCGTTTGCCTCCACTGATAGCACACACTACATCAAGCCCATTAACTGGTTAACTACCACGCGCCGATACATCGGCGCAAGCACACTTCCGTTAACTACCACGAGCCGATACATCGGCGCGCGGACTTAGCCTCAAAGAT
>JBCIKM010457405.1:0-10367 GCA_039654465.1 Melibe viridis | reverse complement strand
CTCTCTCTCTCTCTCTCTCTCTCTCTCTCTCTCTCTCTCTCTCTCTCTCTCTCTCTCTCTCTCTCACTCTCTCTCTCATAAGTAATGGCTGCTAAATTATTAGGATATACTCTATATCACCATTTTAGTCTCAAATAAAGATACAAATGTAAATCTTTTTTTTTTCTTGTGATGTCTTTTCTAAATATTAAGGGGGTACAACTTCCCGGACTAGGAGTGCTCACCATCTCCCAGAAGAAGCTTGAAGTGGGCAATAACAAATTTGTGCTGACTCAGAGGCCAGTTTTCAATGTTTCTGAGAAATTTGCCCAGACACACGGACTGCAATATCAGAAATACCATGTGCCAGGTGAAAAAACATTGATTCTAAGATTCAATAAACCTAATTCATTACCTGCGCGTCTGTCGTGCTAAGGTCAGCGACCTACTCCTGTTATGTGCTGGCTTGCCTCAAGGTGATGTGAAGGTGCACTTCTGTTCCCAGCAAAATCGCCGCATGGTCTCTCCTCAACCAATTTTCCACCCCAAATTGCTTTCATTTTTTGCCTTGAAAATGTCACTATCACATGACAATTTGGTATCATATGATTGGTCAGACATTCAAGATTGATGTTGGCTTGGCATTGTGTCACTTGGGGAGTAATTTTCCACTGATAACAAAGCCCAACCTGCACAACCCGTCAATCCCTTCACGTGCCTGAAATCAGCCATGCACTACTCACACAGTTAAAGGATGGTCTGAAAATTAGCATGTGGCGTGGGTTTGCACTACTCTCACTGTTAAAAGAAGGCTATTTTTTTAACGCGGGAGTGTGAATCTCACTACTCCCGCAATACAGAACTTATAAGCACAATTTTTTTCTTTTTCTTAATTTCATCCTCTCTTAGATTCTTATTATATTTCAGTTTTAAGACAAAATTTTGAATTCTTTTTTTTTCATTACCATCTGAATTCTTCTTAATTTATAAAGACATGGAAAAAAAAGTATGAAAATTAACTAATTTTTCTTTACATTCAGCTCTAGAAAACAGCAGCAAAGTGATACTTTTTTGCTTTATTATTTCAATTTCTCCATATAAGGAATGTTACTGGCATTTGACTTGTGCATGCAGTCACTGTTTTAGACCTGCCAAACAGCTTGGAGGTGGGGTCTCGAAAGATTTTCAGACAAATTTGTGGTTAGCCAAAGGCAGGTTTCCAGTTAAAACAATTCAACTTTTTCTATTATCATCTAAACCAGGATCTATCCCAGTCCTTCCTCTCAACTTTGCCTCAATCTCATTTGAGAGCCCTTTTGACCGCGACACTGTGGAACGATGCTTCAAGGAAATCATCTCCTCAATCAGCAGAGCCGTCGCCACCAAGCGCAACATTGAGCTCTGCTTTTCAGGCATTGGAAGATTAACAATTCGGGATAGCAGAGTAAAGATGAAATTCTATAAAGAGTTTATAAACGAGATGGATGCCTCTGGAAAGCTTGTGGATTCAATGATGAATGTAAGTGACTTTGAATTAATGATGAATTGCTCACAAACTATAATAGAGCTAAAATCAGAAGGTATTTGAATCTAAGACTCATCACAAATAAGAATGTAATGATTTCTTTTAATGTAGAGAATTAAATATACTGATCTGATGGAGGGGGGGGGGGGGAATTGACATTATCAAATTTCTTAGAGGTAATTACTTCAAACATTGAATTTTTTTTATTTCCTA
This sequence comes from Melibe viridis, assembly GCA_039654465.1. Classification (NCBI taxonomy): domain Eukaryota; kingdom Metazoa; phylum Mollusca; class Gastropoda; order Nudibranchia; family Dendronotidae; genus Melibe; species Melibe viridis. The sequence goes on along the minus strand of JBCIKM010457405.1, from coordinate 8,650 downwards.
TTTGATAAATTCAAGCAAATCGAAATGGATGCCTGTTTTAATTCTCACGATATTGTTGTATGAGAATCAGAAGTGTCTAAGTCCAGTGCTATTCCATTCCATTGGACTTAAGGACTCCTGGTTCCCCTACGACATTATAACAGTGTTATGTATCTTCCTGTCAGTCAGCGGTCAGATAGCAGAGTATGTGAAGCAAAAGTTTGTTTTTTTTAAAGCAGATCCAACTTAATAAGACTTGTTTCTTTGATTTTAAAGAAAAAAATTTTATCAGTGTTTTGTCACAGGCATAGAAATATTTTGCACAATAAGATTCCATGGCTAGGTATTGTTTGGATTCAGGCAAATGAGAAAAGTGGTGCCAAGAAAGGTGTTTTCTTTCTCTCGTGAATTTTCACATTTGTATTCGAGTTAGGTTACTATGAAATTACCTTCAATTAGATTGAATGCTCCAAGTTACTCTTAAATTAGTCTGTGAGAAATGCTTGTTTGACATATATATACATTGCAACATTTCTTATAATTGAAACAGGAACAATAGTCTCCCCAACCCTATTTTGTAAAATGAATTAGGGAGTTTTAAAATTTAACTACTTTTCTTTATAAGTAGATTCAGACGAGAAACTGCAAGTTTAATATAATAATATAATACAGCTATTCTTAACTCAGTATTGCTAATTTGTTTCCAGCGTGTTGGGACTGTTGATTCAGTCATGTCAGACAGGATGTCATCGAGACCTCAAACCGGCAACACACTTATTTTACCCAAGTAAGTAAATCATTGTTTATTTATCCGTAGCCTGCGATATAAATGAGATATCCACACACGCCAGTTTTCATGTCATGTGATGCCCAGCACCTCTGGTATTTGAATTTGTCTGATGTAGCTGATTAACAAGTGAGATAGATAGCAACTGCAGACAGTACTGTTTCGTGCTTGTTAGCACTCATCAGTGCAGCATAGCTGGGTTCCCGAAAAGTCGGGGGAGGCAACTAGGCAAAGCAAAAGAACTCGACCGAAACTGGTAGTTTTGGGAGTCACGCATATCGTTTTATTAACTTTGTCCGTTGCTCCCAAAGTGCTCAACCCAAACCAAAGACTAGCTTAGATTTAGGGGGCGTTATAGCAACTGCAGACAGTACTGTTTCGTGCTTGTTAGCACTCATCAGTGCAGCATAGCTGAGTTCCCGAAAAGAGGGGGAGGGAGAAAGTGGGGAAGTGAAAACCCAATTTACAACTACCAATGTCAAGGGGTTTTATAGAGGTTAATAAGGAGTACTCTGCTCAAGGTGCCTGTCACAGTGGATTTGCTGGACCCACGTATGATCATAAATAACTTGACACCAACTTGTACACAAGAAGTAAAACAGTAGCAGGCAATCAACAATTCTTATCAATACAAATTATGTGATTTATTTCTAGACAGGTTATAATATGAAAATTAGAAATAGTTAATGAGTTATCTTTATATCAACAGCAATAAAACAAAGAATAGCAATCAAACATAATTTGATACAATATTACAACAACCAATGGTTCAATGTAATTAGATTCAGTAATTACATCACAGTGATAGCAAGGCAATCAATGACTAGTGACAGCTCCAATGACGTCAGACTCCCTGGACTTCTGGTTAGTAACGGTGGCAGTGTTCCAGTGATGGATATATCACCGGAATGTATCCTCTAGACAGCGACAGATAGTCCTTTGGCAACAAACCTGCTAGTATTTTCAGGTCTCGTCTCGACAGTTACGCCAAGAGGGTCAAATAGTAGAGAGTTCAGTGATCAAAGGATTAAAAAAGGGTGGAAGGTTTAAAGGATCAAAAGGGGGTGCTGTTCCCTACAAACAGAAATAACACAGATACTTACTCATATATCCAAGGCAGAAGGAGACTTACCATTACAATATCTTGTCTATTGGCATCATGCTCTAAGGACCATCTTTTTCTTAGCTATAGTCAATTATCTCCCCACACAATATTTAGGATACCGGTCACTGACACACAGGAATCACTCAGACACATGGGGTGACTCTTTATCCTAGGTATGCGCACAGTGTTTTTATGCATTAAAATTAAAGCCTTCAATGTTAATAACAGTATGTATTGCCCAGCCACCTAGACTCATGACCGTGGAAGCCATGCAAGTAAAAACCCATCAATAAATTACGCTCAGATTGTCTTCAAATGTAAATGTTGAATTTGAAAAGAAAATACTCACTGATCAAACCAAAGAAGTGTTTTTGTTTAATGAAACTCAATCTCATCAGCTTATCTACATGTCACTATGTTCTTCAATTTTAAACAATAATAAATTCATTCTCTACATTGGGGGAAGGGTGAGGGGAAGAGCTGGTAGATTTGGAGGATGACAAATTTGAGCTGAGAGGGAGAAAGGACGAGAGTTTATTTTCAGAGGGGAGCAAAAAAAAAAAAGAAAGAACCAGACACTGCGGTAGACAGCCCAGCCGTGACATAGATCCCTTTGATGTTGCTGCAGACAGCATGTCGAGATTGTGTACTTGTCACCAGTCAGTGATGAAAAGCTTGATATGAATAAGAGGGTTACATTTCAGATTTTACCTTTCTAATCATTGTTTTGAGTATTCAACTTTCTAAAATTATGTTTTGTAATAGCCAAGGCAGATTTTTTTTTTTCCTGTATCTCTGGTTTTGAATGGGAAGGCACAATTAAAACTAGCACATATGATACCGTCTAATTGTTTCCTTAAAAATGCATACAACTGATACAAGGGATTAAGGAAAATGCCTACCCTGCCCATCAATATGAAGGAGGATGTTGGCTTGATATGCTACAATCCTCAACCCTATAGGACAGTCGAGTATGTTATTATAATTGTTTCAATTATATGTTTAAAGGGTCTATCCAAAGCAAGAAATAAACAAAACAAACAAACATATTCATGAAAATTTGAAGACCGCATCTCAAGGTCAATAGGTGACCAAACTGCCAAGGTAGGCCTGGAATATTCTAAAATTCCTCATTAACTATAATTCACAGTTATCATTCTTTTCTACACACCAAATTTGGCCCAGTCAAACGCCCGAGAAAGTGGCCACAGCTATGGAGATGGGAAGCTCTTGATAATGATCTCTGGCAGTGGCATTTGATCCTCCCGTAGAAGTAGTCTTGATTAAGTTGCAATCTAGCATCCCTTGTATACACTATTGGCTTATCATACAAATGCAGTTACCCACATACAATGTAGTTCATCAATAGTGCCAAATTTCTCATTAAAGTTTGTACACTATTTTGCTAGTTCCCGTTTATAATTCTGCAAAGTTGTTCATGACAATTTTTTCTTCCTACAAGGGTGACTCAGAGTGGTATCTCCCATTAGTTGAATTGTTGAAGAGGACAAGTGATGTCAAATGATACACATGAATTATGTCCCGTCGCGCATGAAAGGGACCTTTTCCTGGCCACTAATCCCATCTATTCAACTTAACTCACAATAAAATAACAAAGACTGATAAACACAAAGGACTGTCAAATACCAGCCTGTGATAGTGCCCAAGTAATCTATTTAGGCTGATCCTAGAAAAACAGTGTAAGGGATTTAGAAAATATTTTCTGATTACAGGGAGATTTTGATGACAGTGAATATTAAAAGATACACCTCAAAGGAGTACTAACATAACTCCCTCTTTTCGTGCTTTATTCAAAGTTGCAGCTTGATCAATATGGTTATAAAAATTCAGGACAATTTTTGTGATTTTGTTTTTTTTTATGCTAATTAGTTTCAGATTAATGATTTAGTCTTACTAAACACTGTTGAACAGGTTATGCCTTTGAATAAAGTACCAAAAATCTTGCATTTCACAGAATCGGTTCTCATCGAGATGGTGTACAAAATGGAAACCTGACACCTCTCGTGGAGCAAGAGGAGGAGAGCCCAAACATGCCACCACAGGAAGTGCCAGGAGCTCAGAATCATCACGAGACTCACATCTACCCAGAGGAAAGTTGTGCGGCCAATATAGGGATTCCCCTAGAGGACCCATGCATGAAAAAGGACGGGATGGATGGGCTGGAGGCAGATTTTGCCACAGAGCATGCAGTGGAGAACATTATGCGGGAGGGAGGAGACATAGCTGCAGGAGGGGCAGAGATTCAACCTACGTATGGTACACAGGCCTTCGACCCTGATGTTCCTCCTCAGGGTAAGTAACAATCCTCTGAGATCCTCTGAGATATCTTTATTTAATATATAGTAAAACACTCATATAGAACTTATCCTCTGTCATAGTCAAGCTCCCATCCCCATACTATACTACATCCCAGGTGAACGGTGAGCGAATTACACAATTTGGCATATTACAATTTTCTTTACAGATTTAACATGTTGCCATCCAGGAAAACTGAAGCATGTAAAAGTGACTACTTTTCAGGAGGAGCAAAGAAAACTTTTTTTTTACTGATACAATAACAAACTACATATTTTAAATGTCAAATAGAAGAGAACAAAAACAGATATTCTTACTGCACGCAGCTAGTTAGATCCACAATGGGAAATACTCGTGGTATAGCGAATAACAATTTTTTTTAAAAAAACATACTACAGTTTTCCTGGATGGTGACGACATAATCTATGTATAAGGGGTGCCTCCAGGATTTACATCCATTTCAGATATAAGTACAATAATGTGCCTTAGACAACTCCAATAGTATTTATTACTGCTCGGGCTGTGCAAATATGGACAGAGCTCATTTGCTCATTCATATCACACTCCCAGATACTTACCACGCAAGCCCATCGTGTTCACCAGGTGATAATCAACTGCCCAAAAATGATGTGCCTTACTGTATCTCTCAGTCTCATAGAACTTTTGTTGAACTCTTTACTAAACACTTTAAATGATTAGCAAAGAAGTCTTCCTGACCTCATAAACACTGATACTGCCAACTGCGGCTTCTTGTTGAAGCTGCATAGTAAAGAGAGATGAAATTTATATGGACCTCATCCTGGTCTTGATAACACATCAATAGACATGTTTGAGCAATAATGGAAAAACTCACCACATGGAGTTACATTTTAAAATCTTTACTTTAAGTAATAATAATATTAAAAAAAAAAAAAGATGTCATAAAAAAGCTTGGTGGAACAATCTCATTTTGAGAAGCTGACAATTTTTTTTGACATACAGCACTTAACATAGCCTACATTTTTCAGCCTTTCAAAATGATTATATTTTCAGCCTTTCAAAATGATTACACATTGCAAAGCCTCAAATGAAAAGGGTTTTTGTTCCTTATGCTGCTTTATAATGCTAATTTAGCAAAGTGGCTGGCTCATTGGAGTCAGATCAAAGTGCTGATATTCCATCATTTTAAGCATTCTGATAATGAGCTGTAGGCAAATTATAAATTGAAACAGATTTGATTTTTAGTTATCCTATTTTCATTGGTGTACGCATTCTCAACTTGTCAAATATGTTTGCCTGCATTTGGGTTCTGAACCACTGGCACCCCTGGGCTGGCTAAGTCAGTTTTGATCCAAAGTATCCAGTCATTCATTCCTCATAAAATCTGATGAGTGGGTAAGCCAGAAGCTTAGGCTTTGTGTCTATTTTTTAGAATGCTGCTTTAAGTGTTGAAGTAAGTCCTCCCCCTTGCTCGAATGGACGAGTTTGTCATGGCTATTTTGACAAATAAATGATGTTTAGCAGACTGTTTTCCAGCCTTTAGAGAGGCATTCTTTTAACAATCAATATATAGTTCTGTTGTCCAAGTGAGAAGAGATCTGACATTTTTACATTTGACTATGTTTTGTTGTTGTTGTTGTTGTTAAAAAATCTTGCACAGAACATCCTCTTGGATTCATCATTCCACAGTCATGATAATTGTTCTGCAAATGATGTGTTTAAATATTAAACAACATTACTCATTAGAAAAATTGCCTCTGAATCTTAATAAATAGTAACAGAAAGATGAGATTTTGCAATTTGGAAATTAAATGGTGTAGCACTTGAAAAAGTTTAACAAACCAATGCTTTGATTAATAGAATCAATAGTTGGCAGCATCGTGCAATGAAGATAGTTTCTTTGTTAGAATAAGAACACTTGATCAATGGGACCGGAGTCTAAATGAATCCAAAGATGTAAAAACTACTGGAATTGTCAGTTTAGTTATCAAACCTACCATTACATTAAGCCACCCTCCTCTAGTCAAGGTTTATAAATGTTAAGGCAAAGTTCTTGAAAAAACAGTATTAGCTTGAAAAATCAACAACAGAAATTTAGATTTGTCTCAAATAGTGCGATACTTTATGAAAAAGGTGTGCAATTTTTTGTTGTTTTTTTTTTGTTTTTGTTTTTTGTGTCATTAATGTTTTCTGGCAATGATACTCCATGTAACCCCACCACTGACCCTAAAAGAAAATTATGTTATGTTATCTCAGAGATGGAGAAGTCAGTAACAAAAGCAGACATGTTTTATAGGTCACAAGAGAAATCTCCCAGCAAAATGTAGTTTCCAGTATTGCATGATGTATGTCCTCTATATCAAACTGTAAAGTATACAGTGTCTCTTTAATAATGCAAGATAAAGAATTGAAATATAAAAAAATCAATGGCAATTTAAAACGATTCATTTAAGTCATCTTATCAGAAATTTATTGTCAATTTTGTTGATACAAAGATCATTCAATTCCAACCATTTATTGTCAGAGTTCTGAGCCTCTAAGTGACACCTGCCATTTTCAGCCATGAGCATGAAACACTGTTTCAATGCTTTCTATGTTTTCATCAGCATCTTGGATGTCACAGAAGTTACCGCTTGTCTGATTTTCATTTGAAGGGGATTAACATCATTTACTGGTGTGGCATAAACTTTGTCTTTCTCGTGACCAAAGAGAAGTTCTCACTGACGCCATATCTGATGATCTAGCCAGCCAAGCAGTGACTCTGCCCCTCCCAATCCACCTTTCAGTGAGACACCTGTCCAGTAACTCTCTTAAACCTCATCCCCATTGAAAAGGTGCTTCTCTTCCTGAAAGAACATTTCTGTTTTTAATGTAGCAATTTGGGTCAAAGCATAACTACTGCTCAAGCATTTCCAGATAATTTTCAGGTTTTATAGTTTTGTCACCGAAGAAGAATAGCCCAATTGTTTTGTAATGTGCTAGAGCAAACCAAACACTCAGCTTTGGCGAGTTGCATTGAATCTCAATTGTCTGGTCTTGTTTCTGAGTGCCCAAAATCTGTATGTTTTGTCGCTTGACGGAGTCACAAACGAAAAATGTTACCTCATCAGAGAACAAAAAATGATCAAGAATACCTCTGTTTAGAATTATACTTTCAAATTCAATGTGTGCTGGAAGTTAACTAAAATGTGATTTCCAGCATCAGATTTTGCCTCTCTTATTGATGATTTAATTCAGAGCATCCTTAGGCTTCTTCTTTCTCAGATGACAATGAGACAAAACAAACATAATTTGTCCTTCATTTTCAAGTCATTTGGTTTCTTTTTATCAATTTGTTGCTGAGCTATTTCGATTCTTTATCCTGTACATTCACTGATGGGAAAGGATTAAGTGTGTTGCTAAGAGTTATAATACTTGTCAAAATTAGATGACAGTATTCAAAGGTCCCATGTGAAATGCTTCAAATGAGAAGAAAATGATATGTTTGTAAGGCCACAATGTCAGTCAGAGGTGTTACATAATGATCTAGAGGTAAACAGTGATGTTTGTTTTATGCCAAGACCTTTCACATAACATCTTATTGAAGAGTGGGTTGATTTTTGTCTTTAACTTTCGCTCATGATTGGAGACTAGATAATGTAAATCATCCTGTGACATAGAACAAAGAATGGAAGCTGCAGGGGGTTTTCCATTCTCTCCAGGATCATTGAAATTGGTTTGTTAGCTCAAAGGTGGACAAATTTAGAGGTTTGAGTTCCAATTATTTATCTATTCAGTTAGTAGTTTTTGTGTAGTTAGTACAGTCCCGAAACTTATTGCACACAAAAATATTTTATTGTGTGCTGCCAAACACCATCAGATCATGTCTGGCCTTTCACATCCAAATTATTCCTGTACCAAAGAAGTTCCAGACTTATTCCTCTTGAATCATTTTTTATTTACAACAACAACAAAAATTGCCCTTACCGTCAGCAAAAGCATCATGATGGTGGTCAAGGTACCCAAGAAGGGACTACATTATTTTTCATCACCAGTTTTGTCCTAGTGAGCAATGTGTGGTAAATCCCTTAGCCCTGAGATCACTAAAAGTCAAGTTGAAGCTTGAACCTTGTTGATTTTGGGCTGCTATTTCAATGCCTTGGCTACTCCATACACTTATTTCCTTCCTTGTAAAGGAAACAAACATCACAGGGATGATATTTTATACATTTCAATCATAGTTACATGCCTGCAATGTCTTCTGCCTTGGCAAAAATTTGTCCCAGAATTCTCTTGTGTGTCAGGATTTCATTTCATAAAGTGCAAGGAACAAAATTAGTCACAGGAGATAGAGATAGATAGATAGATAGATAGATAGATGGATGGATGGATGGATGGATAGATGAATGGATGGATGGATGAATGGATGGACGGACGGACGGATAGATAGATAGATAGATAGATAGATAGATAGATAGATAGATAGATAGATAGATAGATAGATA
>JBCIKM010457299.1:0-10368 GCA_039654465.1 Melibe viridis | reverse complement strand
ACGAAATGTGAGCCCTACCGTCAGAACCGAATAATCGGTTCACAGTGTAAACGTAGCAGTTTTGAGAACCGATTTATTGGTTCACAGTACGCAATGAGTTAATCCCACAAGAGAAATTTGTTTCTTGGGTCTGTCCCAATAGAAGAAGTAATGGCAGGGAGCAGACACCTTGAATCAAAGATTGTGAAAATAGTGATTATATAAGTACGGAGTCTAGACGAGGACAAGACAAAGCCATGGAGAAAGGTAAATAAATAAAGAAAATGAAGAAAAATAAATTGTCTCAAAAAACTGCTGTGGAGGACAACTGGATGGCAGCCACAGTGCAGCGCTGCAGTGTGGTTGGCGCAATGGCACTACAGGAATCAGAACCTGGGCTCTTCAGCATAGGAGCCCAATGCCTAAACAACTGAGCCACAAAGCCCGTTAGAAGAAAAATCTAATGTTTTGATTAAGGCAATCACCTTGTCTTTTAAAAAAAATATTGAACTGAGCATTTCACAAACCTTATCATCCAGCTGCTGGTACAGTTTCATCTTCTCTGCTTCCAGCTGGGCCTTCTCTGCCTCTGGTATGGCACTGACTCCTCCACTCACAAGGCCCACAAAGCTGGACTGCATGGCTGCTTGGTCCAAGGCTGCGGTCTGGTTGTTGGGATCAGATTCCATGGCGGCAGTCTTGACATCCACCTGCTCATCTTTAGGCACTGACTTGCCTATAGATTACGAGGCAAGAAAAAAGAGGAAAAAAAAAAGGTTCCAATCGTCACTAGACAGAATCATAATCAGACAGTATTAGTAGTATAACGACAATTAATTCATCCATCTGGCTCTGACTTAGGTGGTTGTCAATAACACTAACCAAAGAATACATCAAGTGATAGGTAATTTTCTATTGGATGTGATCAGCACACAAAAAGCAATAGTTTGTTTATTGTTGCCCACTGAAACATATGAGAAAACAAAGACAAGACACAAAAGAAGAGAGGGAAAAAGTAAGACAATAGTTTCAGAGTGAAAGATAAGGGACAGTATAAGAGCACAACAGAGAATCCCACTAACTGCACTCAATTAAAAAGAACAAATGATGCCATGGCGACAAATTATCACTGAGTTTCTAAAAACGTAGTCAACATTAGTGAGGTGTGGGCAAACTCAATAAATTTGTTTTTTTCTCCCTTCAGTTCAACAAGCACAAATGAAGTCCAACTGTTGGTTTGATCATTTAAAAACAAGACTACACAACTGCTTCCACTGTTTCAACAATAGCATACGTCATTATATATCAAATTTACATTTTTCCGTTTGCCATTTCTAGCAAATTAAGCAAATAGATACAGGCATTCAAATGAATCTTTTCAAGTTTTGTAAGCAGTTGTCCAACTGATAAATAGTAAATGAAGTTTTAGGAGGAAATGAGATTGAAATTTAAATCAAACAATGCAGAAATCAATTCTCCCAAAGGACATCCATTTTTGAAGTCTTTGAAATTCACTAATGCGTAAAATATACCATAAAACAGGTGCGTTTTATCTGGCAGCAAGCATAGATGACAAAAATTCAGTAGGAAAAACTATATTTCTTACCACTTCTCCATGCCTGAAGTTCTGCCTCCAGTTTCAAAATGATTAATTTCATCTTGCCATTCTTCTCCTTTTCCCTCTCATAGCGACGCTTCCATTCTTCAGCTGTCAATTCCTCATTCACAGTCACAACATTCTTGATTGTCTTGGCTCTGTTTATGGAGAAAATATCAATAAAAAATAATCACCACTTTTCTCTCAACTTTTAATTAACCCACCAATTGTGGACGGCCAATTGGCTACTCCTATGGTGTGATAGTGACTGATCAGCTCATCTAATCAGCCATCCATCAAAGCGAAAAATTGCCCCTTGTGACTTCCCTGGATGAATGGCGTAAATAACATAGTTCACTTCTGTCATCCACAAAATAGCTTTGTTTTCTTCAGTATGAGAAATCTTTCTATCCGGTCTTCCTCACAATGTTTTGTATTTCCCTTACTTTTTGCATCTGGCAGCTATTAACAACTGTCTGTACATCCTTTTCCCCTTTTCTTTTTGTTCCAGTGGCACTTCCATTAACCGAAGTGTAAAGAATTTAGTCAATTCACTTTGAACCCCTAAAGCCCTAAGTTTTCTGCATTTTTATGACCTTGATTATGATTCGATGCATCCCTCTTAGCTGTAGCTTATCTGACAAATGTTTAAGACTCGATCAAACTTTTTTTCTTCTATTTTTTTTTACCGCTGACTTCAGCTACTTTATGAAAAAAAAATTATGGTCAAGGTCACAAAACTTGTCTATCTCAATTTGCTGGATGGTTGTTAAAAGGAATATTATTGAAAAAATAAACAAAAAACAAGAAAAAACAACTTAAAATTTAGATGAGAAAATAACTGACCTCTGACCAAACATAAGGGTAGATTTGGTTTCTGTTTCATTGAAAGAGGCAGGTGAGCAGCAGATGACCATTGTAGTACGAGCATTACCTCCTAAACTCTCCTGCAATATTCTGGTCAATTTACTATCTCTGTATGGGACATGAGATTTCTGTTCAAGGGCAAAAACAAAAAACAAAAACATGTCTTTAAAATTTTAAAATAAAAAAAACTTCATTCCTTTATCACTTTAAAGAACTTAAGATTACTCACAAAAAAAAAAAAGAAAGAAAGAAAGAAAGAAAGAAAGAAAGAAAGAAAGAAAAGAAAAGAAGGTCTCATAAAAGTTTTGTTTTGTTATCCCTATCCCTTCATGCCGTCTTGGCATTGTCGGGACCCAACTCCAAGGAGCTGGGCAAACCCTTTGGATCACAAGAAATTTACATAGGCAGAAGATCAGTCCACCGTGCTTAGTCTTGCATTGCATAATGAGCAATACATATGGGGTATTACTCTATCTTAGGCCAAACAGTAGTTGCTATTGGCTTGGTGGTATCTGCTCATGAGAGAGACCAGTGTATCATAAAAAAATCTACTGAAAATGATGGGTTAAAGTAAAATTAAGTAAAACAGAGGACGGATTTTTTACTATCATGGTGTGATTTAAATGAGCTTGTTAATACAACGTGAACTTACCACTCCATCTGCTAGAGCAGCAATGACGTTACCCAATGCTGACAGGGACTTGTTGATGTTCTTGGCTTCATCAAGCACAGCTCCTTCTGCACCTGTTTTGCTGACCTTTGTTTTTTCAAAAGGCGAGTCGGTTGAAAAGTACAACAATTTAACAATATAGACATTTTGTTCTAAAGGATAAAAAATGAAACTAGGTTTCAGACAATTAAAAAAACAATAATAAAACAAAATAACCTTAAAAAAAAGAGTTGATACATATACTCTCACTAACTACTAACTATGTGTTCCCAAATTGATCACTTCCTGAATGAAGCTCTGCTCTTAGAGCTAAAATTTGTTTACACGTAATATGATTATCTAACATACCTTTTCACTACCAGCCAAATCTACAAGGTACAGTTTGCCATGAAGCTTTTTCTCGTTTTCAACATTCTCTTGTTTCACATGTATAAGAAACACACTGTGGCTTCTTGAGCTGTGTTCATTCATATCTGGAAGAACAGAGACAAAAGTCAGAGATACCAACACCCAAAATTTGGCTCAGAGAAATTACAGACATTTTGAAGCTCAAAGAGAAACTTTCGTGTGCAAGGAGGGAAGGGGGGGGGCGTGGGTGGAGGGGAGAAGGGTAGATAACATTTAATGCGATACAGCTTGAATAACATCAGACAATACCAATCAACAAACATACTACAAGTATGTGTGTGTGTGTGTGGGGGGGGGGGGGAGGGGATTGAAGGAAAGGCTAGGGCTCTTTTTTCTTGCTTAACATTTCTAAAACTCACAACTAAAGATTAGAAAAAGAAGTAAAACCCACCCGGGGTACCTTCAACTTACAATGTATTATTAAATGTCAAGAAGTCATTACAATATAACCACATTAAAAAAAAAAAGAAAGAAAAAGAATTATCTCTTGAAAACCAGAGAATAAAACTCACTTGTAACAGCTACATGACGATTGGATTTCCCTTCCTCTATAACTTCCATCACCTCCTCAGGACTGGAGACAAATCTCTCTGTACAACCCTACATTTCACACAATGAATATATATAAGAGAAGATCATTACCCATGAAATGGGAATATTTGAAAGAGATCATTAAATGACATAAACATTGTCACATAAAAATTTCCTTTAAAAGAAGAGGAATACTTAACAAGTATTAAAAAATCTATCAATAGGTTGGGTCGGCTTGGAATACTCTTTTTTTATTTAACAAAAAGAATGCATAATCCCAATATAGAAAGAAGCATAAAGAATAGAGATGAGAGTTCTTACCTTTACATATGGAACTCTGTTCTTATCTTCATGGACTGACAGGTTTGTCTTTGTTACTAAAAATGAAACAAAAGATAAAAAATGACTGCAGAATTTCTTATTTTTGTCTTATACTGATCAAAGATAGTGGAGTTGGAAAATTAGTTTGTTTATTAAAGGTTTTAGGGCCCCACGACATACAAGGGTCATAGAGGAGACCAGAGGAAAGTAAGATAATAGAATTAGTTCAAAGAGGAAACAGATCAAACCACAAACACTGAAAAATAAATATCATTTCACACCACAGAGAGATGATTTACAATGACAAAAAATATCATCTCTCCTTACAAAAATAACCAATGACAGCATGATAGTTCAGGAAGACCCAGGATCTTTAAATATCCTTTGTGTACAAAAATACTCAGTTTAACTTGTGACCCTGCGTTATGTACCAAAACGCATGAAATAAGGGATGACCACTGAGTTTGCAAATAAGACAACAAAAACCAGGACATCACAGAAAAGGGGAAAAAGTAAGACAATAGCTTCAGTGAAAAAGATATGAAACAGAAGTAGAAGTGCCCACCAGGGACAACCACCAACCGTCCGCTGAGTTAGAGAAAACAATAAAAGAAAGTTGAAAACAGAACTAATAATTCTTGTTTGCAACTGATATCATGGTTATAATTTCATCTTGTAAAGAAAACTTACCATCCAAAAGATCCCTAATCTTGTCCATGTAAATTTCAAAATAAGAAACCTGTTGAAAACAAAGTGAAAAGAGCATGAATAATTGTTAACAATAAAATAGCTCAAATAAATTCTTTAAAGAGTTCTATTATGACAAGCTAAGATTTAAAGCATATTTAAATCATACCCTATGATGAGGAAAAAAAAAAAAAGAAGATGATAATGAGTGCATATTTGGGAAAAACATCTTTTTCAATGCATTATGATAGCAAATAGAAATCCCCCTCTCAACTGAACTTCAATACAGTAAAAATTTAATACAATTTGATGCAACTCACTTTTATATGGAACTCCAGATTCTCATCCATTCCATAGATGTAGTTGAATATATCCTGAACAATCCTGGGAATAATTCCTTGAAGGCTCTCATTTCCCATGACACCCTGTGAAAGGAAAAACAAATATTCATTGGTGTAAAGAGATTTTAAAACAATCTATTTTGAGGTGAGAAGGGAAGGATAAAAGAAATATCAATATGGCAGAAAAATAATAAACACGCCCCAAACTTGTGAAACCTTCCCTTAAAAGATGACAATTTGTGAAGCAAACAAATGCCTGATGAAAGTGGGGATTTTTTTCACAAAAAAACAGTAAAAAAGACAAGCGAGGAGCACCAAACTGGCCATCTTTTTTTTTTAGGTTATTGAAAGCCAGGTAAAAGGACAGAAGACTTGAAAGGACAGAGAGACGAAATTGACACTACATACATTCACAATACTGTCTGATAGGGGAACAGAAATTTGAGAAATAGCTATAATGAGAGTGAAAGAGAATTTAAACATAAACAGCCAAAAAATACAGAAAAAGGCCTTCAGCAGGATAGTTTTCATAAAATATATCAATAAACAAATCAATTTACCTCCATGGTATGGGTTTTACCACTAGAAGTCTGACCATAGGCAAAAATTGTTCCATTGTATCCACTGAGGACATCTGAAAAGAAAAATTGTTGCTTATTAAAATCAGACTCTTTGTTTTCTCCCTTAAGGCTTTTAGAACTTGTTATATTTTTCAGATGCAAACTTTGCTTTTCTAAAATGTACCTGTGTGCTGTGTGTATTTGAATAGATGACTGGTATATTTCGACTGGTTGAGTATTAAAAGTAGGTTGAATCCTCAAATTTTGTTAATCCACATACCAAGAGTAAAGTGCAAAAGGTGTGAGTGAAAATATATGTCAACAGAACTGCCAAGTACCAAATTTTTCTTTCAGTGACAATCAGCTCTCAATTTTAGTGGTACTAAAAAATGTTGTGGCAAAAGACGACATGACATTTGCATTATCACTTGTGAAGAAGACAAAGTTGTCAAGACTTATGCCTTCAGTTTCCAGGTCTTTGCACAGTATCTTACACCGAAAGGTACTAAAAGCAAAGAAAAAGAGTCTTTGCACAGTGCTTTCTCCCCTAATCTTACCTTCAGACTAAATGATGGATAGCAACGAGGTCTTCACAAACTTCTGAAATCCTGTCACCACAATAATGGGGTAAAATTTGTCATTTTTGTCATTACTAGCATCCATTACCAGAGAGAACAGGCCAGATTGCATGGCCTGAATGGACTGAGATCTTTCACTCCTCGATCCCAAAGTCTGCCCGGACCGGGCGCTATGAAGGAAACCACCAATTAAAATCTTACAGAATTACCTGCAACAATTGGTTTTGCTGTAACATTGTACACATATTCCTGAGTGACAGCCGGCTTCAAAATTTTGTCAAAGACAAAGAGCTTGCCCTTGATGTTGAAAAAGAAAGTATTAAAAAATGAAAATATTTCATTAAAAATGAAAACATTTTAATCTGGTAAGAAGGGCTGATAGAAGTCAAGTTCAAATACTTGTGTATCACTCTGCAATTATTACTGCATGTATTAATGATATGACTTGCTCAACATACAAGAATGACACACGTAAAAATATCTTATAATATTATGGAATCTGCGCAACAGAAAAACAATTTAAAAATCATATATATGTGTGAAAGAACAAATGGAATGATCTTAACTGTGAAGGAGGATGTGTTTGTTTCCCCAATTAAATAACAAACCCTGAACATTAAAAAACTGTAAAATAAACTGACAGGTTCAAAACATTATTTAATTTGAAATAAATTGATTTTATCATAAATAAAAGATAAATATTATCATTTACCCCAAGACTGATTGACTCCTCTGAAGGAAATTTCACAACAAACTTGCTTCCACTCTTTTCCTCAGAGCCATTAAGAGGTCGTACACGACATATGACCTTGATGCTACATTCATTTCCATCTCCCATTTTGAATTTTATATTATTTCACACACTTCAGACACTCAAAAGTCAATTTCAAAATAATAGCCCAAGTCTGACGGCTTGAAAGTGTTTCTATTAGAAAATGGTCATCGCTGTGTCGTTTAGTAGTCCTGTGGAGAAAAAAAAAGAATAAACAACATTAACAACATTTTAAAGTCTGTTGAAATTTGTCTAAGACAATTTAAGGTGATTTTCTTATGATGCTTTGGAGATAAAAAGGTTTTGCCTTATAAACATTGCACTGATATATACCTTTTCCTTTTTTTAAACAGCTTTAAAAAACCCTTCACTTATCAATACAGTATGAAACAGACAAACATGATTCTGACAATGCCGAGGACCTTTTTCTTTTAAACCCCGAACGTTTTTTGTGTCTGAACAAAGCGAACAAGAGAAGACATATTTGAAAGAATAAAAATTACAGGCCTCCCAAAATATTGCTTTCAAATCATTATTTTTTGTTCTCTGTGAGTTGCAAGACATCAAAACCCAAAAAAATGATATACAAACGATATAATGAGAAGTTGTCAGCAGATATCATTAAAAATTTTAATGTTCAGTCTCAAACCAGTTTTTCATTTTTCCACTCTCGGTGGTGGAGTGATAGAATATTGATCCTGGTGAAAAAATCTTAGTATTGCAATACAATCAAGATGAAAAACACAAACAGGAAATCTTTTTAGAAAAAAGGTCTTCACAGTAATTTTACTTTAAAAGGCTGTTTAAATTGAGATTCAAACTTTATTGATCTTGATTAAATATGCTTTACTAGCACCAAAGGACAGCTGTATTCCATCTCGTTGTGAAAAAAATAGTCTAAAAGGCTTCAGGTGCTAAACTTTGGATATAGCTCCACACTTCGCAAGTACCAACACACAAGAGACAAAACCTATTGAGATTGTCGACATACACTCGCCACTTATCAGAATTGACAGGCCTCTATGGAACTCTTCATGATATTTTGACTGAATAGATATCTTAGAACGAGAGTGACCTGTAGAAAGATTGGAAATGGTGATGTATACCTAATGAGTCAATTACAGGTTTTGGGTGCTCTGACAACAATCAACTGTCTCCATGTCTCCTGAAAGTAAAGTACAATTCTAGATCCTTGGCTTCCTACAACTAAAATAAGACAAAATATCAATATCTCTCAATTGAGGGAAACAAGATTTACATAGATAATCTGCACTAAAACACATTCCATCAAAATGTGAATACGGCCGCATTGCATCTTGCCAACCCAAAAACACACAAAAACCTTGCACAGTATAAAAAGCAAGCACCATAAACATTATGGACTAAAAGACCAGGCATACATAATAAATCCTTTTACAGTCATTAGTATTCAACCCTGAAACAGTTTTGTCTGAATTGCATGCCAGATCTACATGGAGAAGCCTAACTTCCTTGAGCCTTGAGGTCTGATCATCTGAGTTTCAGATCGATGATTTAACAGCTGGGGTGTGCTAAGGCAAGATACTAAACAACTGACACGATAGGGAAAGGATCATTTCATGTTTACATTACTTGTTTTATTAAGGGGCAATCCAGATAGCTCGACTAGGGATGGGAAAGACATGATTGAAAAATACCAAGTGTAGGCTGTATTCGTATGTAAACCGACCGAATCGACCAGAACAGCCACCAAGAAAAATGGATAAACTATGTTATGTTTCAGTTTTAAAACGACAAATAAATTGAAAGTGACAGAATTTTTAAAAATCGCATACTCAATTGGAAAATCGAACCCAAAGACAGGAATTTTTTATCATTCCCTTTATCAACACGGTAGCAGACAGTCGGCCATCAGAGCCTCTGAATCATGGGTAAGTGACGTCACTATAATAACATTGATCAGGGGAATGTCCCAGCATTCATAAGTTCATCTTATCACTCTTCTGTGGTAAGGATAAAAAGGTTGCTTCACGTAGTCTGGACGTCTACCGTGTACAGCGTATTTAAATAATAATAATAATAATAATAATAATGATAATAATGATAATAATAATAATAATAATAATAATAATATAATAAAATCAATAGCATTGATCGGGATCAAAAACGTGTAGGCATTACTATTGACCTTTAGTGAATCCTATAATTTACTTTGATAGTAGAAAAGAGCACTCACTATAATAATAGAGACGGAAGGTTAGAAGAGGTCCACAAAATAACTTCTTTGGATGTGTCCATCACAGCGAATTTTAACCGTGTCTATTTCCTCTCTTTGGAGCAAGGAACTGAACACCTCTTGTTCCTTGATATGTCCGGGCCTGTCCGCAGAGAGAAAACTATGCCACGAATTAGACGAGAACAGAAATATGTGTTTGGGGGAGGGGGGGTGGGGCGCATTTTCAGTCATACCATGTCTATCCACTTAACAATACCTCATTTTTCACCATGAAACTTTGCACTTTATTCACCATTTGACCAACGGAAAGCTGAGATTTTCCTACAGGGCCTGTCAATCTTAGTCCCCTGATATGGATTGCGTAATTATTGTTACAAATTCCACTTGAACATGATGTATCGTCATTTAAAGTAAAGATATACTGATCGGTACTGAAAACGCAACGTTTTTTAACTATCTTCTTTCCAACCGATGCATTTCAAATTTGTATCAGACTTTGGAGTAGTGTTATTTGTGTGTAGAATGCTTCATATGGGAGTAGATCTCGTGCTACATGTCATTTAAGTGGTTCGACTTTTCAGTGCGATCCCTCAGTCATGTCCAAACTTTCTTCAGAAAAATGAGTTTGGCAACATTTTTTTTTACATGATTTGTATGAAGTACAGGAAAATGCTCCAAAAACTCAATTTCTTACAACTTTACACTCGAATGAAAAAAAGGAGGGGTGTTTGTGTGTGTGTGTGTGGGGGGGGGGGGGGGGGGAACTTCACCTCTGCTTTTTTTCAACAAATTTGCGGAGACACACAATATCCTTCTTCTCTTCTTGTACCGAACTCCCCCAC
>JBCIKM010457188.1:0-10368 GCA_039654465.1 Melibe viridis | reverse complement strand
ATAGATAGATAGATAGATAGATAGATAGAAAGATAGATAGATAGATAGATAGATAGATAGATAGATAGATAGATATAGATAGATAGATACAAAGATAGATACATAGATACATAGATACATAGATACATAGATACATAGATACATAGATACATAGATACATAGATAAATACATAGATAGAAACATAGATAGACATAGATAGATAGAAAGATAGATAGATAGAGAGATAAGAAAGACAAAAGGACAGACAGACAGGCAGGCAGGCAGACACGCAGACAGACATGCAGGCAGACATACAGACATACAGACAGACAGATAGAATTTTGAAATGTATTTTTATTAAAAACCACTCTTCGTTTCCAAACTCCCAACAAAATGAACAGGTGCCTGTGAACTTAGCGTGGGGTGCCAACTATGTGGCGAGGAGGGAACCTGCAGCTCTCCACAGACAGAAGAGGCACTTCCCGGGCGAGGTAGAGGTGGCGCTGTCACGCCAGAAGAGGCTTCCAACTCCGGTTGCGTTTGGGGACAAGGAACTCGTGAGGCAGAAGCGATTCGGTGAAGGAATGAGAAAGTGAACGCGATGGCTGGGTTGGAAAGAGTTCTGTCGAACCGGATGAAAATTGTGTTTTAATTGAAATATTGCACATTTTGGTATTTTTTAAATGTGTTTTTTTCCACTTTGATATATCTTAAATTTAAAATCTTAATATCGCTCGATAATAAAGACTGTGTTTGGAAAATATCTTTTAAAAACAGAATATTAAAAGCACATGATTTTGAATCTTTATTTCAGGTTGTTGAAATTTCACTTATAATTTTAAATCCAACCACTCTGGTGTGTCCCTCCCGTCATGAAGAGTTGGCAATGTTCTCGTCTTCCACGTTTGACACCAAACGCATGTTCTTGATATTCAACTGTGGCTGGCATATTTTATCTTACCTTAAAACTATAATTTCCAAACTTAAAAGCATAATAAGAGAGTATCGAAACAACAACAACGACGACGACGACGACGACGACGACAACAACAACAACAACAACAACAACAATAACAACAATTCACCCGTGCCGCCCAAAAGCAAATATATATAATATGTAAGTCGATGTGTCAGTTCGTTTGAAAGATGTAGGTGGTCAAGCTGGCGTTGCCTGGTCAGTACATAAGCTTGTATTTTGGACCAGTTGGGGTTACATACCAAGGGATATAACCTATCATAATGTGCCAATTCAATATTTAACATGCTTACGTCCCTTGTATAATTTTGATACCATTATAACCAACTACGAACGTGTGCTTGCAAACGATAACTTAAAGAAAACAGAAAAGTTATAAAGATACAAAAAGAAAAAGAAAATAAAGTCCCCCCCCCCCCCAAACAAAAAACCAAAAAAAATAAAACCAAACAAACAAAACAAAACAAAACAAACATAAAGAAGAGAAACAATACCAACAAAACAAAAAACCCTCCCCCCAAAAAACAAAAACAAAAACAAAACAAATAACAACAATAACAAGAACAAGGAAAAAAACAAGCAGAAAGAAAGAAAGAATGAAGGAAATAAACAAACAAAAACATACGACATAAACAGAAAAAAAGATTTACTACAAAAAATAAACAAAGTACAAAATAGACAAAGAGAGAACTTAGTTTTATTCGGTTGGAGAGAGGGGTCATTTTCTTGCGGAGGGGTACAGAATCTATGGTTTAGTTGGAATAATCTCTCTGTTTTTGATGGTTTCAACCTGGCATCTCTTTTAACTGACTCTGTCATCTTTCTTTTTTTTTAACTTTCCCTTGGTCTCTTCTATGATTCTCGTGTATCGCGGCGTATGAAACCACCAATAAACCAACAATCAAAGATACACACAAATCTTATCTTCCTTTTCAGACTCCTTCCACTCTTAAGCCGTTCGCCGTAGAAATCTCTATTGACAACTGGCGCGCCAGGGGCGGAAAAAAACTGCAGGGTTTTTTTTTTATTTGTGTACTGCCTTTTCTGTAAAGATTAACAGGTGTCATCTGGACGTTAAGAATTGACTAATCTATTGGACGTCAGTTGGCGAAACTTCATCGCTTCATACGGAAACGAATCATTCTTATGTGCTCATATAGCGGCGTCGCGGTGGCTCAGTTGGTAAGGTGGTCACCTCGCAGGCCCAAGGGTGTAGGGTTCGAACCCTGGCTGGGGCTATCGTGGTTTGCTATGGACGTTACGAGTGATTCCTGTTGATAGGGAGTGTAAGCTCCATGAATAATCTATTCCCCTTCATGGGTGCCTAGGCCGCGGCACTTTCGTGTTCGCTGGCGGGCAGGCCTCTAAAATGTCATATTGCAAGACAATGGCTTTATTTGACCCCGCGCCAATAAGAAATCGATGTCAAAGGTCACCTCGGGGTCAGAAAGCACAGGCATCGTACTGGGCATCGGCGACAAATTCTGTGTCTTGTGCCATCAGTGAGAGTCACCTAAGGCCTGGCCCCACCTGAAATAATGTGGGTGTTGGCTGTGGGGGTGAAGCACTTTAAAGACCGGTGACTGTCCTCTGGGACTGTGGTAGTTTCTGCCATTCATTTTGTTGCCACCCTACCATTCGTGGTATCACTATAACATCATTGCACTACTGCTAATGGTTTAAATCATTAGACCTTGCCCAAAATACGAACCAAGTGAAACGAACAATTTCAAATGCTAGATAGTCAGATTACCAAGCTACATGACGGCAGTTGAGTTTGAAATCGACCCAATTCTCACATGCTAGTAATATTCATTATAATACGCAGAGTGCTTCGCTATTTTGCATTTGAAATCGCCCTTTCATGATAACTAGTAAATACAGCACTTTGATTCTTGACTCATTTCCCGAACTACCTGTCCTCCAAGACCAGTTTGAACAAGGTCCTTGCACGTAATATCTAGGCTGACCATTTAAAAAAAAATTCTAGCTGCATTGCAAGGCCAAATCCCAATGACACATTGTAAGAATCCACCCTCCACGACCCCCCAGCCTTTGTTGACTTTAGCCTGGCTTTGTCCACATCGCCTCTCATTTTCCACGGAGCCAGGGCTGGATACTGTATGTTGGCAGTAGTAGTTGTAAAATCAAGTGCTTTCGAAGGCCGCGACAGAAACCCAAACACGGTGCTATAGTGCTCGTTACTTGTGTTTTCCAGGTTACTGGGGGTTCCCCTCTCGCTAAATGGCACTAGTGGCCGCTATTGTGGTGTAATTGCCAGAAAATATAACTTGTATGAGCTGCAGGAAGAATGGACAAAATCCTTTTCTCGTCTCAGTAGTTAGCTGTGTCTTGTCCAAGACTAAAATGAAGACGCATAGAGGATAATGGTGGTGGTGGTGGTGGTGATGATAATAATGATGATGATGATGATGATGATGACGATGATGATGGTGGTGGTGGTGGTGGTGGTGGTGGTGGTGGTGGTGGTGGTGAGGAGGAGTCAGGGCAATTGTGAACAAAAAAGGCTGTAGAATCAAGTCGTGATGCCAATTATACAAATTGAAGGCAACGGCGAGGTTGAAGTGAAAAGTTATCTTAATCTCCCCCGCAGTTTTTGGCCTGACAGTACACAATTAAGAGGACACAGCAACAAATTATCCCTACCAACTACAAGAACGAGAGTCGGGTTGCTTTCTTTTTACCAAGATGACAATGAACAGAAAATAGTTTAGGTACAATGCCATAGAAAGAAAGAAAAAAAAAAGGAAGTCGTCCAGGGAGGTAATCGAACCCAGGATCTGCCACGGTACCCATCACTAGCTACTGCCAGGACAACGGGCCTACCAACTGAGCCACTCGCCACTCTAAAAAAAAGTGGTTTCAAGCTCATTGATAAACTCGAGTGGATGACAGTAACTTTCGCTGAAAAGGCACAAATAACTCCTAACAAGCATAAACAAACACTGATTTGAGTTCCCTTCTCTTGGCCAAACAGTGCACATAAACACAATACATATTATTGACCTACCTACTTGTGGGATGTATGCTCCGAAATGGTGTGCATTTTAGCATATTATTATAAAGAATAGAGAAGCTGGTAGTGGGAAATAGAAGACAATGAACATAAAATAGTGCATATGCCGGTTGTCTCCCACGGAAAGTGCTTTGATCAACGTGATGAACCTGAATTAGCGCTAATAGTTATGTCCATATCTATTATTTTAATGTCTTTTTATCTCTTTGACTTTTCCGACAGTGTACATCTTACAGCATTTACCCTGATTACCTAAAAGTACTTTCAGTGCCAGCTCATACTTATCTTCACTCCGGACATCAAAGGCGGTCAGTTTGGAGCGTCCCTCTTCAATATCTACGATTTGAATGTTCAGTGAACATGGAAAGGCTTCTCTGCTGACCGCTTGACCACACTAATAGTGTCCAGTTATGGTGTTATGGTCCATTATGCCAAGGTGACGAAGAGGCGGTCAGCCATTACTTGATAGGGTCATTCTCAGTCTTTGGTTTCACTAAGGATTAGACAAGAGTGACAACTAAGTAGGTGTTTGTTCTAAGGGGGTAGCCTTGTTTGGTAATGGCTGGAATGACCTTGCCCCAGATCTCTCTCTCTGTCTCTCTCTCTCTCTCTCTCTCTCTCTCTCTCTCTCTCTCTCTCTCTGTCTCTCTCTCTCTCTGTCTCTCTTTCTTTCTCTCTTTCTCTCTCTCCTCTCTCTCTCTCTCTCTCTCTCTCTCTCTCTCTCTGTGTCTCTCTCTGTCTCTCTTTCTTTCTCTCTTTCTCTCTCTCCTCTCTCTCTCCTCTCTCTCTCTCTCTCTCTCTCTCTCTCTCTCTCTCACCCTTTCTTTCTCTCTCCATCCCCTCTCTCTTTCTCTCTCCTATAATCTTCTTCACTCATTCTCCACCATCACCACCACCACCACAACCACCACCACCACCACCACCACCACCTCCTCCTCCTCCTCCTCCTCCTCCTCCTCCTCCTCCTCCTCCTCCTCCTCCTCCTCCTCCTCCTCCTCTTCCTCCTCCTCCTCCTCCTCCTCCTCCTCCTCCTCCTCTTCCTTCCTCTCTTATTTGCACTAAACTGATTGGTTCTACATGTCGTAAAGAGAAAACTATATGCCAAACACGCGTAGAGAGGGGATTGTGAGGAGAGAATAGAAGAAAAGCTTAACGACGTGTTAAAATCGGATGGAAGATACAGCTTGTAATTGATTGGTTGAATAGAATTTGCTAGGTTGCAATAGGGGGAGGAGGGGGGTACGTTTATGACCTTTTTCTCAAATAATAACGTCCTAGGGGTTGATTTTAATAAAGTCACAAGGCACTGAAATATTTCGTGTTGATTTTGTGTTGTTCGAACTGCTCCACTTTGCACAATACTTTTTTTCCCGTGGAAAACAGCCAATAGCAACTTATCTTTTTATGTGTGTCTGAAAGAAGATTTTGAGATGTGCCAGACAATTGGTTCCATTTTGACTTGTTTAACACACTTCTTAAAGGTCAATATTTGACAATCTGAAACTAGGCTGAACATAAATTCTATGACCTCTGACTTTTCGAGGACGCACCGATTACATCGTCTTCCCCGGCATCTCCTTGTAACCAAGTAATCCCCTGTTAACCCTTTGTGTTTGACAAATGGACTCGCTTGACACTTATTAACTCTTCAAGTGCGCAGCTGGCTGTTGTCTTAGCGTTCCAGGTCCCTTATAGTGGATGCTGGGACTTTAAGGGTTAATAGAATGCATGTCGCCGGGCCATTAACCACGGTCCAATGGTTTTCTTGTCACCTCACCACCGCCAACCCTGGGACGGAAGATGCGTTTGTGTTGCAGGGGCAAATGAAGTCTGCTCGACGAGGTCTATTCCAGCTGACCTCGAGTTTAGTTGGTAAATTATAAGCCAAATCTTAGACCGATTCAATGTGGAGCAGTGGAAGAACATCAAGTGATTGATCGCTCATTTTGATCTTGTCAGTCAGGCGGCCCATTAATATGGGTGGATTTCATTTAAATGTGACGTGCTTAAAGACGACACGTAATGACTGGCCATCCTTTTTTCATGGAAGGCCAGATTAACTCGTCTTTCATTTTTCGAAGATAATAATTTTATTACCATTCACAATCTTAATACGGGTTGAGCAACCCACAGCACAAGTGCCTTACTTTACATGCCAAAAGCGCTTCCCAACGTTGCAGTGTTGTATCTGTCACATCATGAAATATAGTCCAGAATATAGCACACATTACTGATCGTTAGTTATGTCAAGCTACCCTTCTCAACAGAGGGAAATGGACACTGGGACTTGCAAACATTCCAAATAAGTAGATCAAAGAGCATTGAGCTGTGTGGGGGTGAGGTGAAGGAAAAGATGAGAAAAGGACACAAAGAAAGGCCAACAGATGAATAAAATTAAAAATTGTCTCCAAAGTTCGGTCCTGGCATTGGCGAAATGTTGAGTGCATGAAAAACAGAATGCCTAAAGCCAGAACGCTCGAAAACTGTTACAATTCACGTAGCTGGACAAAACTCTGCACAATCTATGACTACTAATTTGCAAAGTTCCAATGTGCTGCGGTAATTGACATAATTTGAGATAATATGTCACCGTTTCATTAAGACTACCCGAAAATGCCCATATAAGTAACTTCAGAATCGCTTCATGTTTACATGCCAAACATTGTATTGCACACATGGTCGATTCAGATCACTTTTATTGAATATTATGGCACCAACATTAACTCTTTCATTAACTGGAAGACATGACATCCAGATTGTAATAGGAGTAGACTTGCGTTAAAGTTGGATGTTTCGGTTCTCATGAGATTGTTTCCTTTATTAAATTAGAGTTTTAAAGTTTGTATCAAATGTGATATCCTTTGCCAATTCCCTTATTTCTGCTTTGAGACGCCACAACAAAAAAGTTAATAGATATGCGGAGTTTATAAAAATGTTAACAAAATTACAAAACATTAATTTGTCCGCGAATTTTCATAGTTATAAAACAAACACGGCCTCAGTAAATCTGTGCCCCAAATGCCCTCTTCAGAGTCTTGCCGTGAAGTTTGTGACATTGGTATTTTCGGGTAGTCTTGATAAAATGGTCATGTCTCACTTGCGTCTGCTATGGAAGAACATTGACACTTTGCAAATGTAAAATTATGACCTTGCTTGTCAATCGTCTTGAAGTTGAATTTAACACAGCGTTTGAGAGATAAGGTTTTTTGGAATTTTTCACGCACTCTGTAATATAGTCAACGCCAAATTTCTTCACAGAATTGGCATCACGAGACTTCGTTGTGTAAATACCTTGCAATGGATTGCTACATAACACATTACTGACGGCTGCTTTTCAAGTTTTCTACAAAGGCAGGAAAAAAGAAAAAAAAAGGACTATCTGACCAACAATAGCATAAATAATAATTTTACAGCAAGGCTTGTTACATGTGAATTCAGAAAATACTCCTAATGGAGTGAAAACAGAAAGGAAAGATTCCTGTAATGAGCCAAAATGAACGATGCCAAAATCGAACGGGAATGACTTAACTTGAAACATCGGTTCTGGTCACAGACACCGTATCGATTCTATTATGAAGGAAATTGTAATATTTGCATCGCCGCTGAATCGACCGACCCCCCGTACCGGCTCGGGTATCCGAGGCTTATGTAATCGAGACGATAACCAATTCCGGTACGTGGACCGAGCTTGCCCCTCTCTCGGCGAAACGGTATTGTCGGATAGGTTTTGGCCCCACTCTCCGAAGAAGGCAACACAATACACAGCACAAAATGAGAGAAAATTGTGAAGACACAGTGCTGAGATGAGTCAAAGCAATAGAGAGAAAGAGGTAAAAAAAACCCCAAAAAGCTGAAAGTCGTCAGAGGGGGGAATGGAACTCGGAGCCTGCACGGTACCCATCGCCTGGCCACTACCAGGACAGCGGGCCTACCACCTGAGCCTTCGGCCAACAGCACAGAATACGAGGATTGGCACAATCAAGGCCATCCAGACATTTGGCACAATTCAGGGCACGATTAGTGTCCAGTGTTGTTTGTTTCATGTGAGATGTGTCGAGTGCCAAGTGCGGCGTGCTGTATGTCGTCTATGGAAAGTCTGCCATAATTTGGTCTTATCCTTGATTTTCCAGTCTTAGAGGTAAAAGTCTTTATCAAAACTCATTTTGAAAAAGAAAAAAGTACCCCCCCCCCATACACACACACATAAACAAACAAACAAACAAAAACCAACTTCGAACTTCAAGTAAATGAGTTGTAAGAGGCCTTCACCCAAAGCTGCAAAATGTGTGTTTAAAATCGCGGTGTTTTGTGGTACGCATTCAGTGATTCGAGTTTCATCGTCGTTTCTTTCAATCATTTTTTTTACACGCAACATAATATTCAATTGTCGTTTAGTTTTATGGTAGACGTTCTCTTTGTACGTGTTTGATTTTGGTAGAACAAAACAATAAAAACACTAAAAGAAACAAAGCCAAAAAGCAAAAAAAACAACAAAAAACAAACAACCCAACAAAAAACAAAACAAAACATAAACAAAAAACAAACGAAACAAAACAATACTTGCAAAAAATGTTTTCCTCATCTAGCACCATTTTGTTTGTCATCTCGGTAACCATGACAACCAATAAACTGCCACAGCGCAACCAACCGTCACCACCACCGCCAAGGCATTGTTACAGTATTGTCCGTGGACAAAGTTCTCAAGAAGAGCGAAAACCCCTTGTCACCGCAAGGCACCGTAATTGGACGGCACGTTGTGGGGAAACAGCTCGTTAATTAATTATTTCTTCACCTCCATGACGAATCGGTTTAGCACGGCTAATACATTCGTCGATTGTTGATCTCCTTGCCCCGCGGCAATTGAATTTCCGCAGAGACCAAATTCACACCGTGAAAATAAGGGAACAAAAGCAAAAACTAACAAGAAAACCATAACTGAACAGCCATTTACTTTTAAAAGGTCAGGTTATGTTGGCAGGACACTAAAGGTAAAGCGTAGAAGATGTAATTCACCTTAAAAAATTATAATCCTTTTGGTAGTTAGATAAAAGACAAGATCGGGGGGAAAAGTCATTAATTTTCAATTGCTCGTACTACAATTCACCGTTACATTAATATGATTTCACGGAAGCACCGTTGAGGGACTCGCACACACAACAAGGCTGTAAATCAAACCCCATAACCACCCCTATCTAAATTGATAGACTGACAGAAAAAAAAAGAAAAGGGCAAAGGAATGAATTCGTCATCACGCATCGGGGAACATCGTAGAAGGCATGGAGTTAATTTGACCGGAGATGAAAAAAAGCGAATGCCTGAAGCAAAAAACGCGATCTTACTCAATGTTTTAGTTTTTTTAGAGTGTTCACGAACTGTGAAAATTAGACTCGTAAAACTACTTTGCCAGTTTTTTAATATTTTTTTTTTGTACACGTTGATCATAATGTCTTTTTTTTGTTGTTGTAGAAGTTATTTGTGGCTGTTTCTGTATGGAAAGTGTGTGACACCTTGGAGGTTTTGACCCGGGCAGCCCCTGTCAAGCCGATATCACTGTTTCAAAACAAACAAATTTTCTACCAATTCACGCCTCAGGAGGCATCCAAAAAAGCGGGAAGAAAGCGATCGTGGCGGTATATTAGCATTTCATGTTGATACTACTATGTATTCTTCAGAGCAGGCTTTGATTAATCCAATCAATGATACGACACTTGAGGGGAACATGGGAACTGGTGTTATTATTTCGGGTGATCTCTACCCCTTTGAGTACCTCTGTTGTACAGAAAAACCCTCTAAACTATTTGTGGAGGATTATTATAGCCAGAAAAGCTGAAAAAGTAGTGATTGAGTATACGACTTACATAGGCCTTCTGTTCTGGACTGAAGCTTCCGTTGAAGCGCCCTCCGATGCCGTTTGGTCCGACAACCCGAAGCACGAAGGGAACGGACCTATTTCTTCTTTTCTGACCGAAATCTCATGGCCCACATTTTGAGAGTTTTCAACAGCATACACTCCTCTCCTATGGAACACATTTGGCAACCATGGCACTTAAACAAGCCAATAAACAAACAAAGCAGACAAAAAAAAACTGCACAAGTTATTAAATGAAAAGAAAAAAGAAAAAAGGAAGACAAGGGACAAAAAGCCTCCCCCCCCCAAAAAAAAAAAACCCCAACAAACTAACAAACAACAACAAAAAACAAAACAAAAAAAATAAAACAACAAAAAAACAGAAACAAACAAAACGGAACAAAAACAAAAACACTCCCTCCTCCCCCCCCCCCAAAAAAAAAACAAACAACAACAAAACAAAAGAAAAACAAACCCCCCAAAACCGACCAACCAAACAAAAACCTACAGCAAAAGAATACCACTCC
>JBCIKM010456856.1:0-10371 GCA_039654465.1 Melibe viridis | reverse complement strand
TACTTTCCTCTGGGCTCCTCTATGACCCTTGTGTGTCGTGGGGCCCTAAAACCTCCAATAAACAAACAAACAAATCAAAGCTTTCAGTTTTGTGTGCATATTTTATTTTTGTCATTCCCGGGCAACGCCAGGTTCTTCTGACTGCTTTTTCTCTCTTAACCTCCCTCTCTCTTTCTCAATACAGAAGTTGGAAACAGCCCTATATCCCTTCACTCTTCTCTTTCTCGTATAAGTAGTAGTAGTATTAGCAGTAAAAGTAGTGACAGTTGTGGTGGTGGTATTATTATTGGTTTGGGCCCTACGACCCACGAGATATAGAGCTCAGAGGAAAGTTTTGTTTTGTTATCCATATCCCTTCATACAACCTGAGCAGTGTTGGGACCCAGCTCCACGGAGCAGGGAAGAACTCTGGATCAGAAGAAGTGAAGACAGGCAGAGGATCGGCCCACTGTATCTTACCTTACGTGGCGTAATGAGAAATACAAGGGGTATTACTCAATCTTGAGCCAAACAATGGTTGCTGTTGCCTTGGTGGGATCTGCTAATTGATAAAGACCAATGAGCAAATTTACCACAAGGTAGCCAGAAGAAAGTAGATGATAGAATTAGTTCAAAGAGGAAACAGAGAGACGATTTACGCAAAAAAAAATAAATATGTATCATCTCTCAAAACATATATATCAACACCAAAGAGAGATGATTTACATTGTAAATATATATTACAATGACAAAGAATATCTCTCCAAACAATTATAAGCAATGGCCTTCTCACTCATGACGGCATAATTATTTTTTAGTGTAAATCATCTCTTTTCTGGTGGTTTGATCTGTTCCCTCGTTTAACTAATCTATCATCAACACACGAGGATCATAGAAGAGTCCAGGGGGAAGTAAGATGATAGAATAAGTTAAAAGAGGGAGCAGATCAAAACAAACAGCAGAGAGATGATTTACACACTAAAAAATATCATCTCTCATAACGCTACAGAGAGATGATTTACAATGACAAAAAATATCATGCCTCCTTACAAAAATAAGAAGCAATGGCCATCACTTATGACAGCATAATGGTTCAGGCAGACCAAGGATCTTTAACCCCCTTGTCTACAAAAGTACTCGGTACGTTTAACTTGTGACCCTGCAGTCATGTACCAA
Organism: Melibe viridis; assembly: GCA_039654465.1. Classification (NCBI taxonomy): domain Eukaryota; kingdom Metazoa; phylum Mollusca; class Gastropoda; order Nudibranchia; family Dendronotidae; genus Melibe; species Melibe viridis. Next base: position 9,216 of record JBCIKM010456856.1, on the reverse strand, counting down.
AAGGCATGAAATAATGAATGAGCATTGAATTGCAAACAAAACAAAAACAGGACATCCCAGAAAAGGGGAAAAAGATTGTTTGTTTACTGGAGGTTCTAGGGCTCGACACACAAGGGTCATAGAGGAGCCCAGAGGAAAGCAAGATGATAGAATTTGTAAAAACAGAGTAGAGATCAAACAGCTGAGACTGAGAGGTGATTAGTTAGTTTGTTTTCGTTTTTTGGAGGTTTTAGAGCCCCATGACTCACGGGGATCATAGAGAGGTCCAGAGGAAAGTAAGATGAAAGATAAGTTAAAAGAGGGAACAGATCAAACCACAAACAGCAGAGAGATGATTTACACTAAAAAATAAATATCTCTCAAAACGCATATCCACATCACCAAGAGATGATATACAATGACAAAAAATATCATCCCTCTTTACAAAAATAAGCAATGGCCATCACCTATAACAGCATCATGGTACAGAAAGACCCAAGATCTTTGAACCCCCTTGTACAAAAGTACTCGGTACGTTTTACTTGTGACCCTGCAGTCATGTACCAAAAGGCATGAAATAAGGGATGAGCATTGAGTTTCAAACAAGACAATAAAAACAGAACATCACAGAAAAGGGTAAAAAGTAAGACGAAGGCTTCAGTGTAAAAGAAAAGAAATAGAAGTAGAAGAGCCCACCAGGGACTCCCACCAACCACCCGACAATATCCTTTAATCATAGGTTAACTCCCTTTGAAATTGAACAATTTGAAACCGTTGATTAGCACTCTGTGATAAGGAAGGACCCAATCATTTTGGATTATCCATTCTTTAAATATCAACAAATAACATAGCAACAGGGACCAAAACTTTGTTTCTGTAAAAAATATTCAGATCACAATTTAGCACTTTACTGTGTTCAATGATTACAAAGACTACTGTAGAAAAAAACAGAAAAGAAGTGAGTGGGTTTGCTTTCACTTTCACCATTTAATAAACATAAAAGTAACACAATTGTTATATACAGACTCTGGCATGAATGACTTTGGACGCAATATACATACATGATTTGCATTTAGCTTTCATACATGTTCTCTCTGAAATCAATGGCATAACGAATGAATAAACTTTCCTGCTTAAGACAAGTTCTCAACAACAACAAAAACACACACACAAAAGTAGAGCCGAAGCTTGATTGTGGAAGAATTTTCCCTTCATTCTTATCTGCATTTTACGAAAGTGAAAAAAAGAAGAAAAAAAAAAAAAGGCAAATTTGAATTAAAAATCAAAACAAAAAACAGAACAAAGTCGATGTTCAATTGATACAAAAGACAAGATGGTATCAGTTAAGTACCTACCTAGATAGTCAAAACAATCCAATCCCCCCCCCTTAATACCTGGTTCTGCATTTGCCACCGCAATCCCTCGTTCAACAGATTTTTTTATGTTAAAAAAAAAAAAAAAAAAAGAGGAGTGACAAAGTAAAACGTAAAAATAAAGGCCTATAAAGACCAAATCTGAATGTTACAGAAACCTAATAAACGGAATTAGAGAACATGTAAAAATCCAGGACATCTTTCATTATTTTAAATATAAAAAAATAAGGGGAAAAAACAACAACTGTCAAATCCATGCTCACATTATTTTTCAAAGTCTAAGTCTATTAAATGGCAAAAGAAAGTTGATGACTTTTTATCATTTAATTACACCAGCAATTTCACTTTGTGACAATGACTCAGATGAATGTCACAGAGATTGAGAAGAACATTTCAAAGAACTTTTTAATTTTAACAAGCAGTTTAGCTCAAATGATAAAATGTTACATGAAATTCATTAAGGAGGAATTCAACAGGTAGATACAATAAAAAGAAAAAGCTATAAACAAAAATTGATGAACACTTCAGTTTAAAGGTTTTGCAAGTGATTGGATTCCAAAGTGATGAAAGTTCTGTTCACAATATTTTTTTACTTCAAATTTTGATTATTATTTTCAAATTAAAACAGAAAAAAAAACAGCTTTGAACCAAATCCTGTAGTAAAAAAAAGATGTTCTCAAACTAATGATATTTCTGCTCAAGTTTGAGGTCTGTGATTTGGTCACACAAATTATTACTGTGCACTTTGCTCACTCTCTTTTTCCTCCTACAATGTTGTCTATGATGCATATTTCTTAGTCCATTCTTTTGCCATCTGGAAGTACTTTTGTCTGTCTGTTTTGTATTGCCGTGCAATGTCAGGAACCAAAGGATCGTCTGGGTTTGGATCAGTTAGCAACGAACATATGGACAACAGCACTGCAAATGAAAAGAACAATGCAAATCAGTTCGCAAGGAAAACACTACTGGTACTCTTAAATTCTAAGAATAGTTGTTGACACCTTGTACTCATAATTTTGCAACATAAATGAGGTCAGAATCATAAAGGATGAAAAAGGTGGTCCACAATTAAGAATAAAGTCCGTATTGAACTATAGTTGCTCTAACAATGGCATATTTACCAACTGGCCACTGTGAGCGCTTAGAGCCTGTCGTTCACATGGGTTGTTACAAGTTATTGTTAGTGATAAAAAAGGAAGGAGTACACCTTCCACAAGCAGAATTCAAAATTCACTGTGGATGTCGTTGGCCAAGCCTTCTAAACAAAAGGAAGGTGTTTACGAAAATAACAGGGGTGTTAAAGAAGTCTTCACCCTGACCAGGAGGGATTGTTCAGTGGAATTTGTATAAAGTCACCTCACAATAAGTAAGTTAACATGGCAGCCATCCTGTTTTTTTTCTAAATCTTCGTAGTTTGGTTTCTGATGAAGTCAAACAACCTGGGCGTGAAACTCACTTAAAGTCAACACAATGGGACAGAACTGTGCAGTCAGTTACTACCTTGGTGACTGCTCACACCCTTTCCAGTGGTATTAGTTCAGTGAGACGATTCACGTGCCTTTTCTCATTGTGCTGATGGTATAGTAGTCATAGCATTCACTCTCTTATTAAAACAAAACAAAACAAAAAATTGAACAAACATTGCACTTTTACCCGAATTTCACTATGTCCAGGGAAAATTACAAACTGTAACATAAAACACATGCACACACAAACAAATAAAAAACAAAACAAAAACACCCAAAAAGCAGCAAGGAACAAAATAAACTGTGATCCTACCATATTTTTCATTCAAAGGTTAATGGCCTTGCAAATTGATAAAGTCAAACTTGCTTAAAGTCAAAACTTTTTCTCGGTCTCAAGGGGGAGACTATATCCAGATTCCACTGTAGTTTGAAGAAATGAACAATTCTGGGAGTAATACTGAACATTACACACATGTAAAGTTTCTGAAATGTGAAGCAAGGGAATTGCCAGGTGTATTGATGGTCTTAGGGCACCGTGACACACGAAAGTTATAAAGGGGCCCAAGAGGAAAGATAAAATAATTTAAATAGTTTAAAAAGAGAACAGCACTAATTTCAAACTTCACTAATAAATGCAGCTGGGAGTTTAGAACTAATGATTAAAATAAGACTGTTACTCTTGATGAAACAAAATGGGGTCCAGCAAATCACGCTTAAGTGACTTTTTTATGCCAACAAATACAAATTTCCAATTAAATCATAGAGAAGCTGGTCTAGAAAATTAAAAATCACTCAACAATTTTTCCAGATGAATTTTTACTTCATTCAAGTTCAAGAAGTTTTCAATGAGTAGCCTACTTCAGCCTCAACCTAAATTCAAGGGGTTATCATGGACGCCTTGAATTTATGAGTAAGGAAACCATGGAAGTGCTTTGCAAGTTAGAGGTCAAGGAATTGTTGCGCTAGAGAATTTGTGCTATCAAGATGAATCAGTTTAAAGTTGCTTTCTTTTCCTTCCACATAAGGATTGTAACCTCTTTTTAAAAAAATCCACACACACCACCAATTCTACTCTCCAGCCCTAACTACAGTTTGCAGCGCTGCTTTCTGATCTAATATTTGTAATTTTCTTCCATGACAGAGTGACTGTAGCACAGGCTGAAAGGAACGAAAATAATCAATGGCACTATTCTTTGCCATATTCAGTTTCTAACATTGTGATTAGCATCATTTTGTTACCTTATTCTGCCATTTTAAAGGGGTTTGGCAGCTTTGAAGAGCTAACAAAATCGGAGTTTTAAAACTATACAGTTTCAAATGAAATAATATAGAACAAAAATTTACCTTTAGAAATAGTGAGAGCTGGTGACCATTGAGTCCTCAAGATATCTAAGCAAATGCTGCCGTTACTGTTGATGTTGGGATGATAGATTCTGGTTGTGAAGGCGACCTGAGAAAGAATGAGAAACTATCACTATCACCCTTAAGCTTCCTACATGCATTATACATAAATAATTTAAGGTTTGAAAAAAGAAAAAAAAAGAAGAAGAGATGCCTGCCACTTTAAAATCTTTGAGACCTGGTTTACCCAAAACAGCTTTCTCAAGCATACCCTACCTACAATTGTGGCTCTCTTGGCTATCATCAAGGAAATGAACCAGATGCTTCATTTCATGTGGTTTTTGTTTGAGGTATATTGCGCCACAGCTTCACTTTTATAGTGCAACTGCATTTTAACAATAGAACAAAACAATTTCTCCATATTGGTGAATACATTTAAATGAGGTTATCAGGGCTCAAAATCAACTCTCACTGACTCCTGAAATTTGAGTCGCACAGCAAAGCTCAGAGTCGGAGTAAGACCGTCAACACTTGCAGGACTAGATTAAGTCTAAGGATATTAACTATGTGAAACTGGTCACACAGGCATTCCACATATTCCTAAAAAAGCACCCCCCCCCCCCCAAAAAAAACAAAACAAAAAAAACCCTCATAAAACCTATGGCACTCTGTGGATTGATCACAATATAGAGCAGTGAACAATCATAAACTGGAAACTTTTAAGAAAACAAATTAGTTTAATGTCATAAATAAAGTTTAAGATGTATCTTCACTTGTTTAACAAGAAGAATTTTTATCACCCTGCTTAAACTTTAATCTGCCAACTTATTGAAATAAAGAGGAGTGTGTTTCCACTCTATCTTTTTTCAAGAGTGTAATAAAAACGATTTTCAAATAATGATTTGGGGCTTATTCATACATTCAATTAAATGAAACTTCGACAACAATGTTCTGGAATGATTGATGTAATCAATTAATCTAGCATTAAAATAAAATTCAGTTGGCCCACTAAATGAATAAAAAAACCAAAAAAAACGACCATTCATTCCTGTTTCTTCCTTCTCCATCATTGTCACCCGCATCTCCAATATTCCTCTAATCTTAACAACTCGTAGGCTTCTAGATGCTCTATGTCATCACTCAGATAACCAGAAAGAGCATCAGCTTGATAATCCACATTGTCATAAATCAAAATATCCTACTGAGTTTCACTAACATCAAACGTTTACCATGGAAAAATTGATCTAAATTCCTGTCTTTACGGTCCAACTTTCAAAGGTCACAGAGTGATAAAAACTTAAAGCATCAAAATCACATTGTGTTTGTTAATGTAAAAGACTTCATGAATATTCATATCTCTAAGTAAAAGAGTTCCGCAGTAGGATTACAAAAGTAGGCAGTCTGTAACTGTCGCTATGTAAACCAGTGATTTGCTGGAAAATGGCAGTCAGCTGTAACGGGCAGATAAAAGGTTAATTTAGAGCAAGTGAGAATAAAGTTAATTTCAAGTCTAGGTTATAAGAGGTTTCAAAGCCTAGTGCAAAGCATTTTCATCCAACAATCTTAGAGCTCCTTAAAGGATTACTACAAGCCAAACTCTCTGACCTCAAACACATACCTTTGGGGGCTTAAAAGGATAATCTGTGGGGAACAATATTGTTAAAAAAAAGACACCATTCTGGTAGGGACTATCATTCTGAAAGAGAAAAAAAAAGATCAGAAAACATTAATCTCACTTCCTTTTACATGACAATATAAAATTTACACACACATCATTCAATACAGTCATTTTCAAAAGTCATTCAGATTCCTTCTTCCCATTGTAAAAGAACAATATAAAACTAAACGCCAATCAGGATACATCATTTGAAAGCCTCAGAACTTTTCTCTTGAATGAGTATTGATTTATCAGTACGGCCCTTATTGCATGGCCGTTAAAAATTTTTTTTTTAAAATTTGACAATTGTCTGATAGCAACTTAAATATGACATAATCTTTTCAAAAAGTAAGTTCAGGTTAGACAATTCCTAATCAAGCTCCAAATTTAGGAGATATTCATAAACAATGCATATCAATGGAAACAACAGGAAATTTTCCAATGATATCTTTTAAATAAAGCAATGACTCTGGATACGGGAGTTCTCTTTGTTACGATACAGTGCACGGGCTCCTTATGTATTTAAACCCTTAATGTTCTAGACACGGCCATGTTTTTTTTCTTTTCTTTATTTTTTTTTTTTTTAATTTTCATCAAAGTACCCGGTGGATCAAATCGTAACAGTTATGATTTTATCGCGGCAGTTGGTCGCTCTGGTAAGGTTTTGTACTACAGTGCTGTAGAGCATGCGTTCGATTCCTATCGGAGCTATCAGGCAAACCACACTGCAGCCGCCACCTGGGTTATCCCAGTCTTCTTTGGTGGGTTCACATTTTTTTTTTTCATCCACATTAACAAAGTCACATGCATTAACATTATAACAATTAAAGTAAAATGAAAAAAAAAAACTTTTAAAGAAATAAGAAATGCCAGCAGACAGAACAATTTTAATTATAGCAATATATATACTTCCACCCTCTAGTAAATTGGCTCATTGCTCTTTTTCAGTGAGCAGATACCACCAAGGCAACAGCAACTATTTGGCTTGTTTGGCTTAAGATAGTAATACCTCAAATGTATTGCTCATTATGCCACGCAAGATTAGGCACGGTGGATTGATCATCTGCTGGTTTTCATTTCTAGTGATCCTGAGGTTTTCTGGTCCTGGCATTAAGGCAGTATGAAGGGATATATGGATAACAAAATAAAACAATATATATACTTACTGGCCCGAGTATAGTAGCCTGCCATGAAAACACTGAGGAATAGAGCGAAAAAAGAACATACTATGATGCAGTTTTCTGTAACGAAATTCAAAACAGAATTCCAAAATCTCTATCTTTTCTTTATAAATCAAAGAACATAAAAAGTAACTGGACAATTTCCTTGACAACTAAAAACACTGCTCCATAATAAAAAATAATAAAATAAAAGATAAATAGAGACACATGCAGGAGAGAAAGTTACCAAAGAAATGAATGTTTGCAGTTAGGTTAACTTTGTAAGCATTTAAAAAAAACCCAAAAAACTGAAGGCAAATGCAACAGTCTGTGACATACTGTCATCTCCAACAGGTCCTGCAGAGCAATTGGCTGGAGGATCTCTACCGAGGTCTGTCAATTCCTGTGGTAAAGAAAAGACCAAAACAATATTCTTTAATAAAAAAAAAAAACAGTACATAAAGCTTTTTGCTAAGCCCGAGAGTGCTTGACAATACTATATCCCTGGTGGATGCCAAACATACAACTATACATGCAGCCTGTTTCTGTGTTTTGTTTGTTTATTGGTGGTTTTAGGGCTCCAGGACAGACACCGATCATTGAGAGGCCCAGGCTGACATCCACTGCGCAGCTCCCCTGTGTATCAAGTCATTTCTTCTAAGCAAGCGCAAAGCTGGCTTGACTAAGTGGTTATTTTGATTCAGCAATGGGTGCACTACTTTTGTTGGGAGGCAGCCCACCTATATCCTCACCTGTCAGAAAGTCAAAATGCGCACCAGAGGTTGAGAAAGAATAGATGAAGTTTTGATTTGCAACACCTTTGAGTAACATTTTCTTGTTCAGCACCATGAAATTAGTAAGGGATGACACCCAAAAAAGGCTACTTTCAATGTGGTGAAATCAGACCTGTAAATGACCATTTGAAAAATTGAACTTTTCCACAACCCAGAAATCATAACCCATTCCAAACTCACACAGGTGCTTAAAAATAACAAGTAAGCAGGTGAGCTTTGTTGCAAATAAAATGTCAGTATTGGTATCATTGACATTTTAAAATAATAATAATAAAGATAACCAACGTTACTAAAAGTTAACAAAATAATGTGAAAAAAAATGTAGGTAGGCCTACCTGATTTACTCACACCTGGTGTCAAGTGGGAAAAGGTGATTTATTGGTAGTGGGCATTTTCTGCAGAAGCTCCATTGATTTATTTTGTTTAAAACTAAATGTGTATAGGGATCTCTGATTGAGCATGACCAATTCCCTTCCAGTGAGCTCTATCAGCAAGATTACCAACAGGCGATTCAACAAGGGAATGTTCTTAATTAATACAGCTTAGTGAAATATCACCATAACCATCTCGATTTTCTAGCCAAGAGTGCTTGAATTATGTTACAATCCCTAGGATAGTTTTAGGCATCAATAACTACCATCAGCAGACAGCGAGCAGAAAACTTTTGTCGAGGTTTGTTTGCCTGCTCACTCTCACCACTGCCTCTCATTTATGAAGCCCGGCGCTCCAAAGTCCATCCGGGTCAATTATCCTCGTACTGAAAGTTGTTCGCGTAATAATTAGTAATTTGACAAAGTCAGTCCAAATCTTTTTTTCAGTCATTCTCTGTAATTACTAATGACTGGATGGAAAAACTGGGAGTTGGCCTAACAGCACTCTCCATGAACGTGACTGTGACCTCTTGGAGGCCTGCGTGCGTGCGACATGCAAATAGGGCTCTGCGCGAGTGAAGAGAGCTGGAGGTGCCCAGCACTGATTTGCACCAACTGGCACTTCAAGCATGCATACCTATTAATTATAGTGAATAAAAAAAGACGAGATAAGCCTGATCAGGTGAATTAGTAAGAATAATGGTAAAAGTGTTTTGCAGGCAGAGATACGAGCGTAGGAAAAATTGACAAATTTGGATGAAAAGACAAATAGAAAACTTCATGAGCTGCACTGAAATGATGCCATTACTTTTAGATGAAAATCAGTCAATTGACTGAAGATTTACACATCTGTGAAATATAAAAATTTACCCTTAAATGTTTTCAGTGATATGAATAAGAATTAAAAATACTCCAGCAGACATGCCAACCCAAATTTTGGCTCAGAGTAATTTCAGACACCAGTCACAGTAATTTCAAAGCTCAAGAGTAATTTTTTGCACGTGAGCGAGATAGAGTGTGTGCGTGTGTGTGTGTGTGTGGGGGGGGGGGGGGGGGGGTGGCAACCCCCAATAAA
>JBCIKM010456747.1:0-10371 GCA_039654465.1 Melibe viridis | reverse complement strand
CTCCCCCCCTCTCTCTCTCTCTCTCTCTCTCTCTCTCTCTCTCTCTGTCTCTCTCATGATCAGCGGGAATATTATTGTCAAGGATATACAATTGAAAATGAATAGCGATAGTATTAGCCCTCCGAAGCGTTTATTGGCCAATTTTGGGCGATTTTAGAATTTCAGGTTGACGCAAATGAACTTTCGAGTAATTACGAACAGTAGAAGACAAATGGTAGAATATGACTCAACAAAAAGTGTGAACCTCACAAAGGTGGTAAAAGTTGGCACTTTCTATAACAAACTCACAAAGTAAACGCTTGTCCCTCTGCATTCCATCTGCCACTCCAAAATGTTTGAGCGGTTACGAAGGGACCAGAGACTGGTACAGATAGAGATGCCAATATGAACCAGCATGTTGTCTAGTACGTGCCTTTTTAGTCGGTTTGCTTCCTACGCTTTTATAACAGTTTTAGGTTCGATACCATGCAATGTGAAAAAGGAATGAAGAAAAGAGGAGCTGGCACTGGAAATAGATGAAAATAAACAGCAAATAGTACAGGCTCCGTTGGTAAGCCCGCTGTTTAGGCAGTGACCAGACGAATCGGTGTCGTGGGTTCGATTCTCTCTTCCGACGACTTCCCGTTTTTTCCCTTTCTCTCTATGACTTTGACTTACTCACCTCTGCACTGTGCCTATACTATTTTCTGTTTCTTTTCAATGTGAAAAAGGAGGGTAGTATGGTGAACAAAGCCGGCCTGAAAGCTGAGGTATTTAATTGGCCCATATCTGCTTGTGTATGTGTATCCTATTTTTTTCTCCTATCACAATGCTGGAGGTCAAGACATTAAAGACTCTGCATGATGAGCGAAAGACAACAATGCGGTGCCAATTAAATTTCAAAGTGAAATCCTCTTACATTTCTTCAATCAATAAAACAACACTCCCATGATTGCTTCTAATTAATTTTATGACCTTTGGATGTACACATTGATTAAAACAAAAAAGGATAACATGCATTTCACACTAGACGAATAGTTTAAAAGCCTAGTCCAGGAGAACTTTTAACAACCCAGCTTTCTTGACACCACAGAGACAAATAAATGCAACACAATTGATAACCACTATGTTTTTTTAAATACTTGTATTCGAGAGAGAGAGAGAGAGAGAGAGAGAGAGAGAGAGAGAGAGAGAGAGAGAGAGCACCAGTAGAGAGAAGTAGAGCAGACATCGGCCACCCACCTCTGGTGCTTGCACATAAGCTCACTGAGCATCAAGGCCACGCTTTCACAATTCTTCTTGGTGGAGCAGAAGACGAGGCAAGAGTTATCTGGAATTACCTCCTTTACCAGGCCCAGCAACTGGTCTGGATCTCTCTTTACAATGTCAGGATGGTGCTAAAAAAAGATTGATGTGACGTTTTGTTATTATACGTAAATTTATCTCATAGCAATTCTCAACATTAAAGATGAGAGAAAAAAACAAGTAATCCAATTTGAATTTTCACTCATTCAAAATTATACGGTGCAGAAATAAACGATTAACAAATAGTTGGAAATACACTTTCTTATGGAAATTATGGTAAAACATTTCTTGTGATCATCTGGACCCAACCAATGGTCTGCAAGCTTATGCTTGGCAGGAACAAAATGAAACATGAATTTGTACACTATCATTATAAGTTTTTGAAAATATCAATGCAAAAACGAAAAAAAATAAAAATCCACATAATCATAAAAAAGAGGAAAGGATTTTTGAAAATAAAAACCCAAAGAATTATATGCAAAGAAATGAGTGCCTGTTTATTTATAAGATGAGGAGTCTAATAATTTAAAGGGGGTGGTGACACTTGTGTCTTTCATTTGTCAAAACAGCAATAAAAGAGAAAGTGACAGAGTAACTTGTGTCTTCCATTTGTCAAAACAATGGTAAAAGAGAAAGTGACAAAGGAACTTGTGTCTTTCATTTGTCAAAACAGCAGTAAAAGAGAAAGTGACAGAGTAACTTGTGTCTTTCATTTGTCAAAACAGCGGTAAAAGAGAAAGTGACAGAGTAACTTGTGTCTTTCATTTGTCAAAACAGCAGTAAAAGAGAAAGTGACAGAGTAGCTCTGCAAAAGCAGCTTCCCTGCCTTAGGCGGAAACTTCAAATGTTTTTTTCTATGGGCAGAATAATCCCTACAGGGAAGATGGTGACCCTGCTGTGCTCCAGCCGATCGTCCAGTGACAAGGCATTGGGGTTGACGGAGAACAGGTTGTCCTCGATCTTCACATACTCCTGCAGAGACACCTGCAGGGCAGAGATAATGAGGATATAATAATGATATTAATAATAATAATAATAATGATGATAATAGTAATCATCATCATTTCTATAAAACACATAAACACAATGGAAAAATGCAGCATTTTGAACATATTCAAAAGAAATGACAGCAGCATAAAAAAAAACCCCAACCCAACCCTGGAAGTCGGAATGGAGGGAATGACAGGGAGAGAGAGAGGCTTGGCCAAAGGTGGAGTTACAACATAAAGGAATGGACAGGAGAGCCAGTCACAGACATTGGACGGCTGGTAGAAGACAGGGATGGTTTTCCCCCAAGGATTTGGGAAGTGACAATTGCTCAAGGCCACCTCCTCCCCCTTCCCACTGCTACATTTTCCCAGCACTGACCGACTAAAAATACCCAGCAATGTACACAATTTTAGAGCTAAAAATCTTTCAGAAAAGCAAAAACATAAAAGATGAGGGAATGACCCAGTGTAATTTTTCCTCCTCACTCGAAGGTTCAGAAATAAAGAAAGCTGCGTGAAATATGCCCTGAAAAGATGGTGCTAATTTTTACAAAATGTCATGAGACTGATCGCACGACCAACAGCAACTTTGTAATGATCATTTTTATCCATTTTCACTTGCTGTTGAAAAAAGGTTTTGGCCTGAAACGTCAAGTGTATTGTATGTCATCCTTTTTTTCGTTGGCTTTTCTTTTGGTTCTCTCCAAACATAGATGACGTAAGGATTTTAAAATAGAACTGCAAAGGTTTTGTCTTTAAATGGGAAATACCATAAGACTCGCATTCAGCAGTGGTGTTAAATGTGTTTCTGAGCAGTGGTCCTCAATTAAACAGTGCAATTAAACTGCTAAACCCACATTCCCCCCCCCTCCCCCTGCCTCATGTTTCTACTTCTACCGATCTCCTCTTTCTCCGATCAAGCACGATGTAAAAATCTAAAAATAGAACAGCTATGGTTTGGCTTTCAAATGGGAATTCCCCTTTTCCCAAAGTGCACAACACTTGCTTTCAACACAGGTGTTGGACAGAAATCCAAGCAAGTTTTCTTTAGTGAACTGTAATGTGATTTAGGGGCAAAATGCACATTTTTGGTGTGCACGTGCAAGTGTATTAATAATTAAGGACTTGAATCACACCATGAACTGTATAGGGTTATGAGGAACCAGTACGTCAAATTTGGTCTGAATCCATGGCACTGTTTGGAAATGCATAGCGCACAGACAGACAAACAAACAAACAAACAGACAGACAGAATCTCGCTTTTAGTTATATAGATTAATAAAACAAGTGACATAATTAACAGAAATACCAACCGGTCTAAAATCATTGGCATAGACGTCAGCCTGCAAGAATGCCTGAATGTCAGAGATGTTGTTCAACGTGGCACTCATCCCAATGATCTGGCATGCAGCTGCACCAGGGGAAACAATAAACAATATAGTGAAACCTGGACATCCAGGGTCTAGGGTAAGAACCATTCATAGGACAAAAAGCCATAGATTTACAACAGAAGGAAAAAACCAGATGGTAACTTATCATATATGTGATCAATTCTAAAGTGTGCTGTGGTCTTCGAAGACAGTACTGCCTCAGAATGGGGCATTCTATGTCCAGGGAGTTTGGGGCATATGATTTATGTGTTTTGGTCACATGATTATTATTAACCATTTCCACTGGGTCTTGATATTTAAATCCATTGCGTCAAAGATCATTTTAGACTATCTGAAGACAAAAAAAGGTATGATCTATTTTCGGTGAGACCATCGATATTTTGGCAACAACAGTATCGGGAAAAAATTAATGAAAATGAAATTATAACGGAAGTGGCAGTGATTTTCTTATACAGAAGGGCATGGGTTCCATTCCTACTGGCTCCTTTGTGCAAATCATATCACAGTGTTTCTTTGCAGCTGACACCTGGGTTGTTCCAGTTTTCCTTGGGGCAAGACTCGAAAGACAACCCCCCCCCCCCCAAAAAAAAAAATGAATAAAGAGAATTGAATCATTTTTTTTTTCCCGGCATTATTGATGTATCCATCTGTCTGTGAACTTTGACCTATGGTTTGTAGATTATTACCTTCAGAGTGTAGAAGCTTGAGCAGTGTGCTCTCCAGGGCAGCTCCCCTCGACCCGCCTTCCCCGAGCATGTGCAGCTGGGCAAGTAGAGATAAGAAGACACAACACTGTATACTAGATTTGTCATTGAACAAAGCCACTGTTCATCTTTGGCCAGGGTGAGAGTGAGATATGACAAGTATATAACTCTAGAAGGATGAAAAAGTTACACTTGTAAAATAATCATAAAACTCTATAAAAGAGCTTAAAACAATATCTATATCTATAAAAGAGTAACTTTGCAACTTCTATGATCGATGTAACCAATAGACACTAAACTGGCCACACAAAAAATAAACTGCTACCCTCATCGTTTTTCAATACACCCAATCTGTGTTTCTGTGCAACTGCAAGAACAACCAATTTAAGAAATCAAAGTTGATCCCCTTGAATTTTAACCAAAAATATGAACCGACCAGGCCAGGATAACACAGGATTATAAGCTTACAGTATCGCTCACAGGTTAACGCCTCTGTGGCCAAATGGTCAGTGTGTTGGTGTTGCAAGCACTGCGATATGGGTTCAATTCCTTGCGGGACAATCTTTTTTTTTACCTAGTTTTTTTTAAAGCTTCCCTCAAGTATGTTTCACTTCCTTGCAGCCCCTCAACTTTTTTTTTTTTTGCGCTATTTTGTTTGTTTTTGTTTTGGTATTGTTTTTGTTTCTTTCTGTGAATAAGGTTGAGCAGATATGTTTTATCTTCATTCAGGTTAAATGTGAAGTTGTGGTTGTTTCACTTTTTCCCTCTAAAAATTATTTTAAAATCAAAAGCATCCTATTTTCAAATCGGTCCTGCACTCCTTTTGTCGGAAATAAGAAGCGCACTTCTAATCGCGTTCGTAGAACTAGACCATTTGCTAGTGTTGTTATAAATCTTCACAAAGGACTACAGTCAATGAGTGAACTCTTATTGCAGCCTTTGATTTGAAGTACATATTAATTAGACATAAAAGTTTTCCTTCTATACACCTAAAACATCCCCCATAACTTTTTATCTTCATCTTTCTTATTTAAGAGTCAAAACATTCAAATTCCTTTTTAATGAACTCCTTTTTTTTTCAGTTCTGAATTTTCTAGTTAACCAATTAAAAAATTCATTTGTCATCATTTCACTATTGTTTAAAATAAAAAAAAAGTTGGGTTGGGTTTTTTCCGGTCCATCTTGTAGTTACCTCATCCACCACCACAAGACCTAAAGAATCAAGCCTGTTGTTTTCAATCAAGCTGTTGACCAGGGAATGCCCCTTCTCAATGGTAGCGATGTACAGCGATTTCTTCTGTCGCCTCTTGACAGGGGGAAACCGGCCTTTGCTCCCAGCATACTCCTCCACCAGAAATTCAAGGTCTGTTGCAAACTCAGATATGCCACGAACCTGGTTAGTGACGGAAACATGGGAAGATGCTGTATCATTTGAATATGACCTTATAACTGACAGAATTTTAAAAATTTATCATCACGTATGTATGACCAAAAGGATGCAGATCAAAGTAATGATACACAGAGAAGCCAAGCAGAAGAGCCATACGACAAAAAATTCAACAGACAGACTCCATATCAAGTTTGTCAAAACAGATGTTGTCCTTTTATGCTTTTGTCAAAGCCGCTCATAAAATCATCATTAGTGCTATCCTAACCAGTAACCAGCTAAAAGAAGATTACATAATCAATCAAAGAGATAACTACCAAGCAACAATGCATGAGATGTTTAAAGGATATTTAAAAACAAAACTTCCACCATCATTGAGATTCATATTATTTCCAAGGATATCTTGACATCTTTGCTGATTGAAATAAACCAAGGACAAATAACATGCTCCAGCACATCAATGATCAGTTCAATACATTATCTATATGAAAACAGATTAACACAAGGACAAAAACAAAACAAACAAGGCATATCTGACTCTGATACCTAAATCTTTGCTATTTGCTCTTACCTTTTCCTGGACAATTGAAACAAATGGAAGAATAAGGAGAGCATCCTTCTTGTGGCACAACAACTCACGTAGCATGAGGACTTCCGCCACCAGCGTTTTGCCCCCGCTAGTCGGCAGAGTGTAGATAAGATTCTTCCTGTCTTTGATGGCAGGGAGCCTCAAGCACTCGTCCTGCCAGTCTGTGGTGGTGACAGCAGCAACAGACATGACCAGATTATTTCATCTGATAAGGACTTCAACATTTAGATGCATATTACTTCAAGAAGTTTGTCCCTTGTATATCACTCTCATTGATACACTTTATAAAGAATAAGAGATAAAAATTGATAGAACTTTTAACAGCTGACCACATCAGACAATAGCATGGAAAAAAAACAAGCAAAAAACCGAACAAAGTGAATAATTCTCGAGAGACATGAGCTTTAATTAATAAGAGACTAAAAGCATTTCAAAGGTGAATATGTTAAAAAGGAAACAAAATTCAAACAAAACATATATTATTTCCTTTGAACATGTTACTTCATTGCACTGAGCAGTAAAAGTATGAAGCCAAAGTTTTATATATTCAAATTCGTAGAAACTAGTACTCCACATCCTTTCGGTCAAAGCAGCTGCTTTTGACTCATTCAATACAAGGTATGTCCTTTATTAGTTGATCTCTACAATACAACATGACTGTTATTTAATAACTTACCATACAGTTTGCTGATGCCTCTCAAACTTTCAAATAGTTCCTGGACCTTGGAGGGCAGGCCATAGAAAGGTCCAATATCCACATTTGTACCTTCTTTCCTTATCTGAGAGGCATCAAGACGTGCTTTAATCAAAGCCTCCTCTCTCAATTTGGACTCGACATTTTCACGCATAGGGGTGTATTCGCCTGTGTTATCCAACAGACGCTGTTTTATTCGATCTTTCAAAGACAAGGATTGTACTGGAAAGCTTTGCTTAGTCCGCACAGTGTGATTATCTCTTTCTTCAAGGACTTCATAATCCCTTGAATTTTCTTTACTGTGACATATATTTCCTTTTTTATTACTGCAATACCGATCACTATTATTGTCATTTAAATTATATTGCACATTTTCAACATTATTTTTTCTCTGCAATCCACAAGGGCTTGGGAGCAGAGATTTCTTTGAGAAAAATATTTCATCAAAGTCATCATCTCCAAACAAATCCTCTTCTCCATGAAAAGGAGATTTGGTTTCATGGTCCAGTCTGTGTTCTAAGTAGTCTGAGACAGACTTTAAGGGAGCTGCTCTCTTTTGATGCTGGTCTTTTGGCTTGACATTTGAGCATGGCCGTTTCTGTTCAGGTGATGAAGGATTACTGTTTACTGTAGCGAAATTTTCAAGGTCCATCTCAGCCAACAGCAAATCACTCTGGTTATGAACTTCATCCTCATCATAGACATAAGTGTGTTCTCTCTGAGGGAAAGGAAACAGGAAAAACTATTTAAAATTCAAGTCGCTTTTCAAACATGTGTAATAGGACTTCAACTATTATTTAAGAACAATGATATTTATTCCATTGTTAAAAAAGAATGCATTTTCATCAAATCCCTGATTGAATCATTAAGATTTTTAAAATACAATAAATAAAACAATGGAGATTTTATGCAAATCAAGACATTTCACAATTCATACTTCAGAAGTCTTTGGTCTTGCATTATTGTTGACAAATGAGTTATTGATCCAGGGGGCTCTGGAGTCTGTAAGAACTCTTGAATATGATCTCTTTCTCAATGAAACCCTGCGACAAATCAACGCAGGGGTGTCTTCTTCCTCACTTACTTCCATTGGCCGTTGCACTACAAAATATACAAAAGTGCATGTCAGGAAGCACTACAAAATCAGAACTGTGAGATATTAAGCAATTCTGAATGTGGTAATAACATTGTTCCAAATGTCTTTTTTGAACAGGCTCTGTGATAAATGGATAATTATACAATTTTTAAAGCATACAGTGACAAATTCTTATCTCACTAGGAATCAAACTACTGTACTGCGAGTGCACCTCCCATGATGTCAAAACCGCCTGTGACCCATTTATGTTGGCTCATGTAGGCTTATCACTCAGCAAGTGAGAACTCACATCAGCTGGCTGCTACAATGCTGGAAGGGTCTTGCTTATGTTTTTTAGTTCACAACTAGTTTACTTCAACACCAAAATGTTCCAATTAAATGTTATTTCTTTTGGGGGTATTTTTTTAAATGAATGACTCTAGTATCAATAGATTTAAACTTTCTATGTAAAAAAAGTTGAGAAGTATCGTTTGAACAAGAAATTCAGCAGTTATGAAATTCGGTCCAAAATTCAGAAAGGCTGTCCTTATTTGCAACACCCTTCTTCGATGTGAGACAAATTCATCTGGAAGATAATTTTCAACTTAGGCAAGACAGAAAGTGAAAATCTATCAATAATTAAGTATTTTCTCACAAAATTTAAAATATTGCTTTGAAGCTTCTAAAATACTTTTCTAAACACATTTGTTGGTTGGTTTTGGTGCTTTCAATTTTTTACTTAGGAATAGAGGATCAAAGGGTGCTGAGAATAACCACTGGCTTCAGAAAACCCTTTTTGAGCTTTGAATTATCAAAATGAAAAGCCATGTGACATTTATCATAAAATATCATCGGTTAAATCATTAAAATAAACACAAGTGGTGTCAGGCCCTGTGTAGAAGTACTAGAAGCAACCCTGTAACCTAGCCCATTCCCGCATACCAGCCCTTGTCAAACGATGTAGGTATGTAGCCCTCGCGCAACTATCCAGTTGCCTTGTAAGTAGAAAAAGGAGGGCGTGACCTACACTTAATCGGTTCCAGCAAGTCTAGGGCTAAGCTTGGTGGGGGACAACTTTATTGTTGACAAAAATGAGACCTTCCAATGAGCCTCAGAGATGAGACGAACTTTGGGTTTATCTCATGAAACAATGGTCAATGATGAGAAAATATCTTAAATAGTTGTATTGCAATGATAGAAATCATATAATGATGTTAGGCTCTCTGAGAGACTTCAAGTTTTCTTCATGAAGACGAAAATTAAAATCAATGGCCTCTAACTAAGAGAAATTGAATTTCACACCAAGTGACAAATCAACAACTTGATACTAGATAAACAACAGTACTCGAGAGATTACGTCGGACTCGAAATGATAGTATCCAAACTCGACCAATTCCGCCAGTGCAATTCATGGATACATATGGTCTTTTACAGAAGAATTGAAATGCATTAGTAAATTTTCACATCTGCTGAGAAGATCCTATAGATCTAAAGGGAAGTTTAATCAGATCTCAATGAAACCATGAAGGACTTTTGAGCCGCAAATATTTTCACTTCGATCTAAACTACGATCACTTTGATTACGATATAAACCAACCCTATTTTTTCTTTAGGAAAGTTCTTTCAAAGGTAAACCACTACAATCACACCCTTCTCTGTTTACCATTCAACTAAAAGTTCAGCCTTTTCGTCCTACTTTTATCTGATTTTAAATGTTTACTCAACAAAATTAAAAAAAAGGTCATCACTGTAGATTTTACTTTAAAGCAAATTGGGGCCTTGGCAAAACAGAGTTTCTATTCGGACCCGAGGGAATTCCAATATTTTATCTCTGCTCTTGCTGGTCAGTTTTTTCTTCCTCCAATTTTGTTACTCTTTTCTTTATTGACCTATTTGTATTAATCATTCTTTTATCGTGTTTTTTTTTTTTGTTTTTTTTGTCCTCACATCCCTCATACCCTGGTTTACACTCTACTTTCTCCTTAGATAACCTTTTGTCTTTCAATGGTCACCCACTGATGTCCTTTTATTAGGTCACCAACATTTTGTTGAAATTGCAAGAAAGTCTGGTAACCAGATCTTCTTCTTCTTCTTCTTCTTCTTCTTCTTCTTCTTCTTCCTCTTCTTCTTCTTCTTCAGCGGTATGTAGAGGCCCTCTAATGGAGGATGGGCCAACATAAGACATCTATTATAAATTTTCCGACTGTCCGTCTGTCTGTCTGTCTGTCTGTCTGTCTGTGTGTTACCGAACTCCTCCG
>JBCIKM010456637.1:0-10371 GCA_039654465.1 Melibe viridis | reverse complement strand
TTTCAAATATAATAAAAATAAATGAAAACTATATAGCAGAACAGAC
Source organism: Melibe viridis (assembly GCA_039654465.1). Lineage (NCBI taxonomy): Eukaryota > Metazoa > Mollusca > Gastropoda > Nudibranchia > Dendronotidae > Melibe > Melibe viridis. Next base: position 10,325 of record JBCIKM010456637.1, on the reverse strand, counting down.
AAATGAATAAAGAACAAGCCAGTGTAATTTTTTTTCTCTTTTTTATTTGTTCGACTGAATATTAGCAAGTTGAGTTAGGCCGACTTTCGACAAAATCGGGTCGATCAGCACTTCTTTCAACTGCGCGAAGCGGGCAGTTTGTGGTACCTACTGGGTGTGAGGTGGGGTGGATGGGTTTGGGGAGGAGCGTGTGTGGTCGGGAGCTTGGCCGGGTGGGGGGGGGGGGAATTGGCTTGGGATTCTTGTGTGCGGTGATCGAAAGTGAAGATGGAGAAGTACAGTAAAACACTAATAAAAAAAAACAGTTAGGAACATTTCAAATGAGTTCTTTGTGTCGGTCAGGAATCCATGTGATGGCTCTGTATGAGGTGCTTTAAAATCAGTTCTTTATAAGAGTGTGCATTATAAGTATGTTCTACTGTATTTGTAACAAGAAGGACCAGTGAGTGTCAGAATTCTCTGACCCGTCCTAATGAGTAGGTAAGAAGAATTTGTGTGGAACTGCCCTCCCGTCTTCTCAACCTCTCTTACACTCTTGACAACTTTCACTCTGTGTGAACCCTCATTAGCTACGACTGTGCGTGTCCAACATTCATTGTAAGAAGAAGTCAGTCAAGCTCACGTCCAGTGAGTCATGATTGTGTTTTGCAGGTTGGTGGGGTTTGGAGGGTTAGTGAAATGGAGTCCATGAATCCCCTTCGGGAGCCCCTAGGGTTAAGTTCAATCAACAAGTTAGGTGATGATGCCCTGTGGTAAATCTGCTCATTGGTCTTTAGCAATGAGCAGATCCGACCCAGGCAACCGCAACGATTGTTTGGCTTAAGGTCGAGTAATACCCCTTGTATTTCTCATTAGGCCACACAAGATTAATTAGGCACGGTGGACTGATCATCTGCCTGTCTTCATTTCATATGATCCACAATTTTTCCCAGCTCCTTAGAGCCGGGTCCCGACGGTCCTGACACTGCTTAGGTGGTATGAAGAGAAATGGATAACAAGAAAAGCAAGATGTTTCTTGGACGTGACTCAACCCTTGGCATGCTCCCATAGACTGCAAAGCCACATCTCAAGGTGAATTGATTTAAAAGACAGACTGCAGCTGACCCTTGGTTTTCCTAGTCTTCCCGAAGAACAGACCCTCAAAACAAATCTCCCCTACAGGATTGAAGAGAATTTTATATTTTTATTCTAATTTTATTTTTTATGTCTTAAATCCCATCAGGCCTCTGTTGAGGAGTGGCGGAAGCAGAGGAAGTTCTTTCTGGGTCAGTCGGAGTACTCCATGCAGGAGTTGACACGTCTGGACGCAACCCCAGGCAGCGACGCAACTCGCAGTCCCGGGTACAAGACACGGCGCAAAGCTCTGGTCAACACACTGCTGGTATGGGAGAAGGCTTAGCACTCTACACCCCCTTCAAATGCTTCTCTTTCTATGTGTCTTGTCTGTTTCTCTACTCTTTCCACACACCCCCACCCTTTCTCTCCTCTCTCAATCACCATCCTTCCCCATCTATCTGTAGTGGTCCTCTAACCTCTTCTTCTTTTTTGTATTGTTTTGCTTTTTGTTTTGTTGGTTTTTTATTTTTATTTTTTTTGTCTTTTTAAATTGCTCTTTGAATCTCTTTCTTTTCAATATTCAATGCATTTTTTTTTTTTTTGGTCACCATCATCATCATTGTCAAGATCATCAGCACCATCATCATCATTGTCAAGATCATCAGCACCATCATCATCATGGTCAAGATCATCAGCACCATCATCATCATTGTCAAGATCATCAGCACCATCATCATTGTCAAGATCATCAGCACTACCAACAACAACCTAATGCTTTTTTGTTGCTGCTGTGTTTTAGTTTCAGCAATAGTGTGAATGCTGAAGGTGTGCATGTATATGTGTGTGTAAGTGTGTTTGATGTATATGTGTGTTTGTCGTTTCAGGAGAATATGACGCTGTGCGACAGCCAGGTGTCTCGCCTCTCCTCCTCCATCCAGGCCTGGGAACAACAGCAGCAGCACCATTCCAGCCACAACCACAACTCCTGATGATGTCCTCTTCCCACCCCCACCCCCCCTTTCCCCCTTCTGGTTGTGCATGCAGTGTGCAGAGAGAAAGTTGAATTCAAAATATGACCTGAAGTGAGTGTATATTTTATATTTGTAGCATAATAATAATAATATGAATAAAGTGTTCAACAACTCAAAGCTGTCATGATTTTCTTGCTTTATCTCAGTACAGAATTGCTGCTGCTGCTACGACTACTGACATTTCAGTCAAGGTTTTATTTTAGTTTTGAGTTTGAACCCAGGTCTGAGAGTTACAGGTAGGAGGACACACTCTGACCTACAAGCTACACTATAACTTACACTTACATTCTGACCTATATGTTGTTACACTTACACATTACACTCTGACCTACAAGCTACACTATAACTTACACTCTGACCTATATGTTGTTACACTCTGACTTACACTTACACATTACACTCTGACCTACAAGCTACACTATAACTTACACTTACAGGTTACACTCTGACCCACATGTTACACTCTGACTTACACTTACAACTCTACACTCACGCTCTTTACTGCACATTCACACACTCGACTTTTCTTCTTGAAATGTTTATTTTTTCCTAAGGCTTGACTGGAAAAACCATGACACCTCGGCAACTAAGCTTGTTGGGGAGGCTATTTTTTATTGGTGTCCAGACACATCTTAACAGATTTAAAGTCTAAATAAGAAGAATGAAATGTTTTGGGGTATGTTTTTGCAAAGAGGACAAAACTAACACAAAACTGAACTGGGGCAAAAAAAATCTTAAATCTGTAATAAAAAAACCCAAAAAACATCCAAACCCCAAGATTCAATCTTTGGTCTACAAACTGTTGATGGCCGATGCTGTAAGACCCGTTCTGTGGAGTGATTGATCATCCACCATCAACAAAAGGGAAAAATACCCCATGAAAATTCTTTATACAACTACAACCGCTTGGTGTCTATAGACATTAATAACATAAAACTCTTCCATCAACCACAAAGCAGCTGTCTTTTGCTTTGTTGTATCCTTTGATACGGCAAGCGTGAAAATTTCCTAAGTTAGGGAAATGGATTTTGGGTGAAGAATCATCTTAAACTAAATATAATATGATGAATAAATCCTTAGAGTGAAGAGTTATGTCTTACTCAAGTTTTTCTACAACATAGTTTTAACATCATATTTCACATGATGATTTGAGTGAATGAAGTGCAAGTGCTAGGGCTTTATAATAATGTGTGTTTTAGGAGGTGACTTAGCCGAGTCAATCAAATTTCTCTTCTTGTCGATGTCGTCGATATTTCTTCACTTGCATCAGGCATATTTTTTTTTTTGTCCAAATAAATTGTTTAGAATGGTAGGAAAGTTTCTATTTCTGGCCTGGCTTTTACTTTTAGCCTACTGCGATTTCCCCTCTCATCTTGGATCGGTTGTTGTAAACTATATTCTGGTGGTTCAGTCTTACACTTACACTGCACTTACTCCGTTTTCTCTCTGCTTTTTTCTTTATTTCATACCACAGGCACTCCCATTGTACTAAATGCAAATGACTTACCAACTATCAATATTGTCTCAAACTATACATTTTCTGAATCTGAAAAATCATACTTTGATCTCATACAATTTTCAAAGCTGTCACACAGGACACAGTTCATTGGTTTTACCCCACTACTTCTGGAAAAAAGTGAGGGGCAAAGTAACAGATTTGTCTGTAACTAACTTTTATTTTGTTTTTCCGACTTTTAGTTTATTTCTCTCTCAAACAAAGCATATTTATATCCATCTATCTTTAAAAGTAGTTTTGTCCCTCCACAGGGCAGACACAATCCACTCCTACTTTACTTTCATTTAATGGTCATGGCAGGCTTTAGTCTCCTCATCACAAAAGGAAGGCAAAGCTGCGGAATTGTGTCGTGGTGGTATATGGCCTTGCTCACTTCTACAAGCTTATTGATGGCCATGTTGGAATCAGTCTATTTACCTTTTGTTTTTTGTGGTGGTTTTTTTTTTTTTCTCTTTCCCACACTCTCTTGTTGGAACAGTGCTTTCACCTTTATTACCTTAATTACCAGCACCATCCCCTTCTCTACTCTTAGATCCGTCTGAAATATCATCATAAAGTACAGGATTTTTTTTTTAATTTAATTTTTAATTATGCTCCAATTTATAATCGGAAACTGGAAAAACAAGAAATGTAGTTTTAACTTCAATTCTATCATCTTGCTTTTCTCTGGACTCCCATACGACCCCTGTGCGTCATGGGGCCTAAAAACCTTCAATAAACAAAACTTCCACCAACCCTATTTTTATTCCTTTCTATTTCTATGGTTTTATTGACTCAGTTTGGCACCTTGGACCATTTGTTCCCAGTGTCCTTTAAAAAGGACACCTCATATTTTATGTCATCAAAGTCACCCAATTTAGTTTATGAACAAAATTTTTGTTGAGATCTCCAGAGTAACTATTTGTTTAGTGATTTAAATCGAATTTGACTTTGAGACACGTTTTGTGCTTCCTGTTTAATTTTTGCTGGAAGGGAGTGGCCAAAACAATGAAAACGCGCTCGGTTCTGAAAGATAAGCTTAATTTTATAAAATTTTTGACTAAAATGTATTTCTGCCTTACTTAACAGTCAGATCATAAAAGAAACTGTTGCCAAAAACTCATATTAAGCTATCATTTCAAATAATTTTGTTTGTTGGAGGTTTTCCCACGACACACAAGGGTCATAGAGGAGCCCAGAGGAAAGTAAGGTGAAAAAATTAGAAAAGAGGGAACAGATCAAACCACAAACGGCAGAGAGATGATTTACAATGACAAAAAATAAATATCTCTCAAAACATCGACACCACCTGGAGATGATTTACAATGACAAAAAATATCCCTCCTTACAAAACTAAGCAATGGCCATCACATATGACAGCATTATGGTACAGGAAGACCCAAGATCTTTAAACCCCCTTTGTGTACAAAAGTACTCAGTACGTTTAACTTGTGACCCTGCAGTCATGAAATAAGGGATGCGCATTGAGTTGCAAAGAAGACAAAAACAGCACAAAGGGAAAAAGTAAGAGGACAGCTTCCTTGTAAAAGAAAAAGTAGAAGAGCCCACCAACCACCTGCTGCCATTGGGTTTTCACCTCCTGCCGGCGCGCAGGGGACCTATATTCCCAGGGTCCCCAAAAAGTGAGACTGACAGTTTCAGTGTAAAGGATAAGAAACTTAGCCCAACAGGGACACCCAGCCCTTACTTAATCAAGTCAGGGGATCAAGTTAACACAGTTAAGCATTTCTTCAGTGACCTCAAATGTGTGATGCACTAAAGAACTAACATTGCAACCAGTTGAGAAAGAACTTGATCACCATCAGTTTACTGAATGAACTTGACAGCCTCTCAATTACTGTGAATATGGGATGGAACATTTTTTACTTCTATTCTAGCATAAAAGCCCTTAGATCTTGAAAGGGAACGATGAAAGAAACCAGCTTTCATATTTATACTGGGTCTTAAAAGCTTAGACAGAACACCACAAAAAGAAAAAAAATAAATCAGTAGAATTTTAAGACCATTTCAATTTATTTCAAAGAGAAAGCTTCTCCCCCACCCTCTGCCATGGAGCAATGACCCAGGGCTGAGGTAACCCAAACAAATTGAAATGACCACAGGGTGAGACTAGAATACTAGTCAGGTCAGGAGGCTGCAGAGTGCCAGGTTAGTACTCATCCTCCCCTTCCTCCTCTCCCTCCTCAATGGAGTCAACTCCAACCTCCTCGTAGTCCTTCTCCAGTGCAGCCAGATCCTCACGGGCCTCGGAGAATTCACCCTCCTCCATGCCCTCCCCAACATACCTGCAGACAAAGTCATGGAGAGGTTATAACAGACATTGGTTCACCTCTACAAAAATGGGGATTAGAGATTCCAAATAAAAATTTTAAAAAAAGGAAATCGGAACCAAAAAAACGGCATAAAAAAATTAACCAACCTAACATTTACCAAGGACCTGAAAAGCCAGATACATGGCATCCCTCCAAAGCAAACAAAAGTTATTTCCCAGTTATGTACCCAGTGTTTCAATCCAGCATGTCGTCATAATCTATATTTCACTCAGATCATACGATATTTTCGGAGTGAGGACCACACAATCTGCTTCCAAGAGGCTCAAATTAGATTTCTAGCACAGCTTCAAAACAAAAGGTGACAACTGTTGCCATTGCCAAGGAATGCAAGAACAAGCCATAAGTCTAAATGTCAATCAGAGATGGGGTGAAACCTTATAATTGAGGTCATTTCACTGTTCTAAAAGCACTTTTCAGTGTAGCATAAGAGTTCCAAAAAAACCTGTACAGATTTACACATAAGGGACTATCCTAGCTCTGAGGAAAGAACACCAGCCCATGTTAACACAAGTCTACATTGCTACTCATATCTATGGGGAAGTGGGGGTTAGCACTTGAACCCAAAAAATATCCAAGGGAGGAAGAAGAGTGGAGAGCAGCTCCTGCAGTACTCACCAGTGGACGAAGGCCCTCTTGGCGTACATGAGGTCAAACTTGTGGTCCAGTCTGGCCCAGGCCTCAGCAATGGCAGTAGTGTTGCTCAACATGCACACGGCACGCTGCACCTTGGCCAGGTCTCCTCCAGGCACCACCGTGGGTGGCTGGTAGTTGATGCCAACCTGGAAGGGACAACATATGTAAAAAAAATTTCCAACACGATATAACACTACTGGTAATCTACAGCAATACTCCATTGCGAATTCAATAAGTCACAACAAAAACCCTGGGTCATCAAGCAAAATGACAAACTCAAACACCGATTGAAAAAGGGTAACAACTTCATATGCAGCCCACATAAAAAAAATAACATACAGCTGCTACCACCTCAATGATTACACCAATGCTGGAAAACAGTTTCATGGCAACACCCACTTTCAAAATGCTTGTTGACCCCCACCTCAACTTTACTTTCCTGAACCTATCACTGCAATATATCTATAATTGTCAGTTCCTACCAAAAGCCTTCAAGGTGATATTGCTCAGGTAAACAACGGAACAGACTAAGAATACTGAACATTGGTTTTTAAAAAAAAAAGGAGCAGGGATCTGTTATGAGACCCACCTTGAACCCGGTGGGGCACCAGTCGACAAACTGGATGGTTCTCTTGGTCTTGATGGTGGCAATGGCAGCATTGACATCCTTGGGCACCACGTCACCACGGAACAGCAAGCAGCAGGCCATGTATTTGCCGTGACGGGGGTCACACTTGACCATCTGGTTGGCAGGCTCGAAGCAGGCGTTGGTCACCTCTGCCACAGACAGCTGCTCGTGGTATGCCTGGCAGAAAGGAACAAGACAATCTTTAGTGCACATACAACTCTGTTCAGTGACTAGAATCTCATATTTAATTTTGAAAGGAATACTCATGAACAGGACATGGGAATAAGGTTTTCAGGAAATACTTAGCAATTTGAGAACAGACATTGCAGAATGAGAGCTAGTTTATACTGTTTTTTCAACTGCAGCATAACAAATTTCTAAAAACCAAATTGCATTGAGAAGCCTCATTAAGACAAATCTTGTTCAAAGGAGCAATTCCAGGACAATTGTCATGTTAATGGATTCACATTCCTCAACGCCCTAGGGCGAAATTTGTCCTTACCTTTTCAGCAGAGATAACGGGGGCGTAGGTAGCCAGAGGGAAGTGGATACGTGGGTAGGGCACCAAGTTGGTCTGGAACTCTGTCAGATCAACGTTCAGAGCACCATCAAACCTGCACAAACAAAATAGAAAGCAATTGTTGAGCGCCATGCTTAATGAAAAAAAAAAAACCACACAAAAGCTTTGAGTAAAATTTCAATTACATGAGTCTGCACTAGCAAACTATCATTTAAATGTAACATACTAAACTTTACACCTATGCAGCAATACACAAAATTGATACAGCAGCACAAAGCTTGGGTATCCTCGATGACACAGGGCTAAACAATGGAAGCAGAGAGTAGTAGTTACCTGAGAGAGGCAGTGATGGATGAGACGATCTGTCCAATCAGACGGTTCAGGTTGGTGTAGGTGGGCCGCTCAATGTCCAGGTTGCGTCGGCAGATGTCGTAGATGGCCTCGTTGTCTACCATGAAGGCACAGTCAGAGTGTTCCAGGGTGGTGTGGGTGGTCAGGATGGAGTTGTACGGTTCCACAACAGCAGTAGACACCTGTGGAGCTGGGTAGATGGCAAACTCCAACTTGGACTTCTTGCCGTAGTCCACAGACAGACGCTCCAGCAGCAGTGAGGTGAACCCTGACCCGGTGCCACCTCCAAAACTGCAGAAACAGACAAATCAAACTGAAAATCATACGACAAATGAGCCCCCTACGCATCCAATAAATAGTACAAAGTTATTTGAAGCACTAATTCAAACAAAAATTTAAAGTCATTGAAACATCAGTAGTACTTTAATATGCATTTTCAGTTGGAAACCCTACCCCAGACCTAATTATTTCCAAAAGGCTCAGTTGGATATGTCAGATTGGACTTCTAAAACTAAGCTACTAGACTGACATGTACCTGTGGAAGACAAGGAAGCCCTGCAGACCGGTGCACTGGTCAGCCAGCTTGCGGATACGGTCCAGCACCAGGTCAATGTGCTCCTTGCCCACTGTGTAGTGGCCTCTGGCGTAGTTGTTGGCTGCATCTTCCTTTCCTGTGATCAGTTGCTCAGGGTGGAACAACTGTCGGTAGGTGCCTGTGCGAACCTCATCTGGAGGGGACGGAGAACAGGTGTAAATTGATTAAAATCAGTCACCGTTCATGAGTTTTGGGTCTATTGGACTAGGTAAAGGCTTTCCTTCACTTTTCCAGCAAAATGAGTGAAGGCCGTCTAAAAAAGACAGTTCAAACTGGACATACCTGAAGGATAGACACAGGGCCCACACACACACATGAGGGTCAGAGGAAAGTAAGATGATAGAAAGAGGGAACAGATCAAACCACAAACAGCAGAGAGATGATTTACACTAAAAAATAAATCTCTCAAAACCTCGACACCGCCGAGAGACATGGTACAGGCAGGAAGACCCAAGGTCTTTAAACCCCCTTTATGTACTAAAGTACTCAGTACGTTAACTTGTGACCCTGCAGCAATGTACCAAAAGGCATGAAATAAGGGATGACCACTGTAACCTAAACAAAACTACAAAAACGGGACTCAGGACAGAAAGGAGTAGGGGGAAAAAGAAAGAAAAAGCTTCAGTATAAAAGAAAAACAAGTAGAAAAGGTACCAAGGACGCCTCCAACCTCAATTCCTCACTGGACAGACCACAGGAATGCTTTAAAAATAACTCTGTAGGTTAGAATTACAACTGAAGCAAAATATAAAATTCAAATAGCTTCATGGTTTTAAAGATGCAGCCAAATTAATTTCTAAGGGTACAAAATGGACACCTACCGACAACAGTTGGTTCCAAGTCTACAAAGACAGCACGGGGCACATGTTTTCCTGCTCCTGTTTCACTGAAGAATGTGTTGAAGGAGTCATCCCCTCCACCGATGGTTTTGTCCGAGGGCATCTGGCCATCAGGCTGGATGCCATGCTCCAGGCAGTACAACTCCCAGCAGGCATTGCCAATCTGGACTCCGGCTTGGCCAACATGGACTGAGATACATTCACGCTGTAAACAAAAGCCAGTTATTTTCAATTACCAGACATCAGAGTAGGGTTGAACGAAAAGGATCAAAATCTCAGTAATATTTTCTAAATGACTAAAGGTGATTACAATATGAAAAAATGATCATGAAGAAACAATGGTATACCTATTTATCAGACAAGAACACTGTCAAAAGCAAACTTTTATTAAAGTACAGACTTTCCTCAACGAGGACACTGTCAAAAGCAAACATTTTAGAGTATACTATCCTCAACGAGGACACTGTCAAAAGCAAAATTTTAAGAGTACCGACTGTCGTATATAAGCAAATCAACTTTGAAAATATTAAGCGTTATCAAAAGCAAATGAAATGTCTATCATGAGTTCAAAGCCACTCTTCACCTCTATGGTTGAGCATTACCTTTCTCCATTTCCCGACAGGCGAGGTTGGTTTGTTTATTGGAGGTTTTAGGGCCCCACGACAGACGAGGGTCATAGAGGAGCCCAGAGGAAAGCAAGATGACAGAATTAGTTAAAAGAGGGAACAGATCAAACCACAAACAGCAGAGATGATTTACACTAAAAAATAAATACCATCTCTCAAAACACATATCAACACCACCGAGAGATGATTTACAATGA
>JBCIKM010456527.1:0-10373 GCA_039654465.1 Melibe viridis | reverse complement strand
CTCTCTCTCTCTCTCTCTCTCTCTCTCTCTCTCTCTCTCTCTCAGTCAGTCTCTCTCTCTCTCTCTCTCTCTCTCTCTCTCTCTCAATCAGTCTCTCTATCTCTCTCTCTCTCTCAGTCAGTCAGTCTCTCTCTCTCTCTTTCTCTCTCTCTCTCTCTCTCTCTCTCTCTCTCTCTCTTTCTCTCTCTCTCCCCTCCCTCTTTGTCTGTCGGTCTCTCAGTCGTTCTTGTCTCTCTGACTGACTCTCTTTCTCTCTATCTGCCTCTCTGTCTCTCACCTCTCTCGCCCCTCTCTGTCTGTCTGTCTATCTCTCTCTCATCTTCTGTCTCTCAGTCTCTCTCTCTCTCTCTCTCTCTCTCTCTATCTCTCTCTGTGTCTCTCCCTCTCTCTCTCCCTCTGACTCTCTCTTTCTGAAGCATTAATTGATAATTGCCAACTCCCTCTGTTCCCAATTTACTGTTTCCTCGTTAGTCTGTAATCAGCTGATCCCACCCCTCCCCTTCCACCCTCGCTATCAATCTCTGTCTGTTATCTTCCAGCCAAGAGGTTCACTTCCGTCTTTCATTATCCCTGGGTACCTAATCAAATAGGGCACCAAATATCCCACCGTTAGTGAATCACTACTAAGAAAAGGAAGGTGAAAAACAAAAGTAACTACAACAACAACAAGAACAACAACAAAAACAACAAAACAAAAAACGCTCATATCACACACCCAAGTAAAAGAAGCCAAAACAAAACAATAACAACAACAACAACAACAAAAACAACGAAAACAACAAAACAATAAACGCTCATATCACACACCCACCATAAAAGAAGCCAAAACAAAACAATAACAACAACAACAACAACAACAAAAACAACAAAACAATAAACGCTCATATCACACACCCACCATAAAAGAAGCCAAAACAAAACAACAACAACAACAACAACAATAAACAAGCAAATAAAGAGGAAAACCACACAAAGTAAAGCAACATCATCAACAAACAAACAAACAAACAAATCATCAAACAAACAAACAAACTAACAGATAAATAAATTTAAAAAAAACCCGAAAAAGTACAAAATAACTGAAAGCGTGAAATGATATCAATTACAAACAGACCCACAAAAACAAACAAACAAAAAAAGAAGCAAAGAAACAAAGAAATAAAGAAACAAAGAAACAAAGAAACAAAGAAACAAAGAATCAAAGGTAAAAGCGAAAACAAAGACACTTCCCATCCTTCAAAAAGACGAACAAAAACAAATACCCCCCCCCTCCCCCCAAACACACACAACCACACAAAGATACATATACACATATATACACACATGCACATACCACATAGACACAAACACACACACACATATACACACCACGCACATAAACACACACATACACACACCAGTCACATACACATACCACACACACATACACACACACCACACACATACACACAAACACACCAAAATACATACACAACACACACACACACACACACACACACACACACGCAGACATACACACACCACACACACGGACACATAAAGACATACACATACAAACACATTCATTTAAAGGAGATCCCTTGGTAATAAGAGAATAAAATAATGATCAAGTAGAAAACAAAGAAATAATTAAGTGCGGAAGAAAAGCGTATATAGTGAAATATCAAGGTGAAACAAAAGAAGAAAAAAAACAACGAAACAAAACAAACAAAAAACCCCATAAAGCAAGCAGAGATTGCTTTAATTAATGGGAAGACAAAGCAAAACGAAATTGTAAGAAAATCAGAAGACATGTAAATAATGAAAACAACCTGAACAAACGCGTAAAAGGTATGTAGTGAATCCATTCAAACCAAAGAATGAACAAAGTTTATTATAACTTTAAGGCATTCAGAGGATACACAACATCCTAAACAGCCTTTAAATAGTTCCGTTCAGTAAAGTTAAATTAAGTTAATATCAAAAGGGATAAGCGCAGATAAATAAAGGAGACTTTCAGAAAGGAAGAACAAAAGAGAAAGGTGCTAAGGTTAATTGTACAAAATTAAAGATAGAAGTGAACAAAAACACAAAAGAAAATCAACAGAGAAACAAAAACAAAAACACCAAACAAACAAAAAAACAAAACAAAACGAAAAAACTCAAACAATAAAAAAAAACAACGACCAAACCAAAGCCCCTTTAAAAAAAAAAAAAGATCTCCATTATGGTTTCAGCAGAAAAGATTAATATTGAAAGGAGAATTTTATAAAAAGGCAGAGAATAAAAAAAAAAACGAAAGGAAAAACGATTATTTTGTTATAAAAAGGAAAGAAACAAGAAGACAAAAACAAACCAAAACAAAACAAAAGAACCCAAAAACAAACACTTTTCGGCAGAAAAGATCAATTACGAGGACGCATTCCTTGCATCTGTTCATTACAGCTTGCCATACTGCCAGGCATAGTGTGGGAAGGCACTAGTGTCCAATCATCAAGCAAACTGTGAATACAATGTTGAGAGCTGTAAATCTGAAATGGTGACTATACGTGGGATCAATAAACAGACTCAATTGGGCACAGTTACACCAGCATTGGCGACGAAGTCAATGGGGGTTGGTTTTTTTCAAAGATGAAGTGCGAATGTGCTGCGATCAAGTTGATGGAATAACCCGCAAGTTATATCGACGAGATGGCCAGAGGCATGCATCATCATCAAAACGTTGCTGAGCACAATGCCAGGGGAGCACCATCAATGATGCTATGGCGCGGCTTATGTGGTAGACACCTTCTTGGTCCAGTATACTTCCAGACTGCAAGTTCACGAGGCAATAGATGAGTAACAGGTCAAGTCTATATCAATACCTTTGTTGTTCCATTTCTTCAAAGACATCATGGTAAGACTTTGCGTCACCCACCTTAAGGCAAGACCACACACAGCAATTATAACCAGGACCTCTCTACAGGAAAATAACATGATCACAGTAATGCCCTGACTAGCTTTAAGCCCAGATCTGAACCCTGTGGAACATTGCTGTGATGTGTTTAAAAGACGAGTTGCAAGTATCGAGCCAAGACCTTGAAATGTTCACGAACTCTAATATAATACGGAATTGATGGAATGAGGTCCCTCCTAGTTTGAGAAGACATCTGATAAACTCTTTGACAAGAAGGTGTTGCAACTTCTTTGCTGGTATTGAGGACACACTCGTTATGAAAATTAATGCTTTAATATTTTTTTTTTTTTATCAGGGTAAATAACTTTTCGTCTACTTTATTTCTCTTTGGTTTAAGTTTGAAAAACAAAACAAAACATCTATATGATCCCTAAGCTCAAGTGAATAAAGTACTCAGAGAGTTAAAAAAAATACAACAAATTTGAAACTAAACTCTTTCCAATGTTGCGTCTGTAATGGAAATAAGTGTATTATTATTATTATTATTATTATTATTATTATTATTATTATTATTATTATTAATATCATTATTATTATTACTCATCGCATTTTGTTCCCCAATAATTGTCCCCCCCATTTCTTATATCATCGTCTTGCCAACATCCTATCTTTCTCGAGAGTTTCCCCTTATCCAGCCTGCTATGTCAGCCTGCAGCTAAATGCATCTTCTTCATAATAATGTGAGAGCTGACAATTTAATCAGGATTCTGGACTCAGCCCGGAGAGGGGAAGAGAAGCAATTTTTTGGGGACCAGAGTTATCCCCCCTGCCGGTTTGCTGCTGAGCTGCCCTCATTAAAAAGAAACAAAGGGGAGGTAATGTCAAAACATGGTGGCAGTGTAATGGCGGATTCTGTGCGTGTGTGTGTGTGTGTGTGTGTGTGTGTGTGTGTGTGTGTGTGCGTGCGTGCGTGTGTGTGTGTGTGTGTGTGTGTTGCAGAGTGCGTTTATGTACTTGTTGACTTCACAGTGTTGAGAAACAGGAGTAAATTTGGACGCGGCTTGCACCACAAAATGTTACAAGTGTATGTACTCGTACAAACACAGAAAGGGGAAGTGACAAAGAGAGAGAGAGAGAGAGAGAGAGAGAGAGAGAGAGAGAGACAGAGAGAGAGAGAGAGAAAGAGAGGTAGAGAGATAGGTAGAGAGAGGTAGAGAGAGAAAGAGACACAGTGAGATATATGGAGATATATAGAAATAGAGAAAGGGAGATAGATAGATAGATAGATAGATAGATAGATAGATAGATAGATAGATAGAGAGAGATAGAGAGAGAGAGAGATAGAGACAGACAGACAGACAGAGAGGGGGCGACATAGCAGATAGTTATTGGCTGTTGAAAGCGTGGGGGGTGGGGGAGGGGGCACAGCAGGAAATACCTCGCAACCCACCTCCCCCCACCCCCCCTCCCTATAATTCCTGGATCGAAGATCTTCAGAGATATTAAGAGGGGTAAGAAGCAGTGTGAGATTAGTCAAGTTTAATCTCTCCTCCATGCAAATGTTGACCAGTTTCTGGTTTGACAAACCCTTTGATGTCATCACCTAAAGTTGTATGCGTTTATCTAACGGCTTATCGCGCTTTTTTATTTGCTGTCGTTAATTTACCCATGAATTACCCATGAATTTTGTACCACTCCCTCATCCTCCCCATTCTCCACTACCTCCTCCTTCTCCTCCTCCTCCTCCTCCTCCTCCTCCTCCTCCTCCTCCTATTCCTCATCATCCTCCTCCACTACCTCCTCCTTATCCTCATCCATCTCCCCCTCCTCCTCCTCATCCTCCTCCTCCTCCTCCTCCTCCTCCTCCTCCTTTTTTCTTCTTCTTCTTCATTCTCTTCCTCCTCTTCCTCCTCCTCCTCTCACCCTTCACCCCTCCATCTCCTATTTATTTTCTTCCTCTCCTCCTCCTCCTCCTCCTCCTTATCATCATCATCAGCACCATCGTCATCAACCCTATCCTCCTACTACTGTTGCTGCTCCTCCTCCTTGTCATTCTCTTCTCCTTTCTTGTGGTATGTAAGATGGAAGGGGGCCGGGGGGGGGGGAGGGTAGGGGATTTAAGGAGTAGGTGAAATCCAGTTAACTATACTTAAACCAAACAATATCGCTGACGTAAAGACAATGTGTTCGTGGATAAACACAAAGTCCCTTTTGAATAATGATGCTGCTTATAATAGAAAACCGGTTCTTAATAAACATCTACAAGAATAAGAAAAAAATCATTAAACCTCACAAAAAAGAACCAAACACAAAAGAAAAATAAAACTAAATAAAACAAAAAAAGAGAACAAAAACAAACAAACAAAAGTAACAACTAACAAACAAATAAACATCCTCCTATAATGTGAATGACAATTTATCAGGAAAAGTCATGATAAATTCTTCCAACGTACGGTTCTATACAGACAGACAGGCAAAGAAAACAAATTAAACAAACAAACAGATAGACAGACAGACACTCAAACACATTTACAAATATTTACTCAAATCACAATCAAGGACATATGGAATTTGGTGAAGGTTAGGCCGAGGTGCTCATAGTATAAGAACTCGTCATTTCACCACAAAAACCTTCAACGTATACGATTTGAATACGACAAAAACATCGATACCGCTCTCCCCGACCACATCATTTGGTGTCGAACTCCTCCCCTCAATCAGATGAAAGTAGCGGTAATGACATCGATTTCCAAGGTCTGGGACGACTTCCTGTAACGATACCAAGTCCTTTCTGTCCCTTTTCTTTTTGCCAGAAATAACATGAAGACGCCAGACGTGGGGACACCAAACTCGCTTAATGACACTGCGGATAAAGGAAATACTAGGAAGGGAACTTAATTACCCCAGTGGGGTCGAAAAATAAAGGACGTTTCAGGTCTTTGTTTCTATTTGGGAAGGGGAAGATTTGTTGTGGAGATTGGTGCTGCTTTTTTATTTACACATATTTCGAATGGAGAAGCTTTATGTTACACTTTGTGAAATGTGTTCTCCGAGAAAGACAGTCGTCTGAAATGTTCTATAAGATGAAAGAATAAAATTCCTGAGCTTGGGTATTCATATCGCTATCTGAAGGATCAGGCCGTGGGTAATTCAGATCTCACCAGCGCTTCCTATTGATACATGAATCAAGTGTTTATATTATACCTACCAAGATGCTTTTTGGTCAAAAGTGAACATTCTGAACTTTGTGGATACAAAATCTGCAGTGTTTGCGTACAGTTATTTTGAAGTCATTTCAATAGGTGGAAACATATCATTGCCTCTGAGTATGCTTAAGTCAAAGACTTTTCTTACGCCGTTTATCGGTTTGCAGTTATTTGAAGGAAGACGTAGACATCGTTTAATTAACCTTTCCAACCACAGATCGTGATCTTTTTGCAATAGGCTTAAATTTCACCCATTCCTTCAGTTAGTGTTTGCTGCTTTATGCAATTTTATGACTGCATTAATATTGCTCCTTGTCTTCTATCTTTTGTAAGGAACAATCAAAGAAGAAT
Organism: Melibe viridis; assembly: GCA_039654465.1. NCBI lineage: Eukaryota > Metazoa > Mollusca > Gastropoda > Nudibranchia > Dendronotidae > Melibe > Melibe viridis. Next base: position 3,941 of record JBCIKM010456527.1, on the reverse strand, counting down.
CTGATTTTAGAGCTTACGAATCAATTACATCTTTCAATAAAAAACCACATTAAACATATTTCTAAGGACGCAATTCCGATGCTATTTTTAGAGCAGACCACCAATTTCCTTGACGGCAACTTTCGTTTTGTATCTTTTCACGACCTATCTGCCATCCAATCCCTCACATTTCCGGACTATCGTCAGGATCCGCCGGATTTTGTGCTGAAATATCCACCCTTATACTCCTTTTCTGTCTTACTGCCCCCCACCCTTCCACTCTCCAAAATGCCACATCCAGCCAGATTCCCAAACGTTTTAATCAACCTTTCTTTCCTGACCTTTCTTTCATTCCGTTCCCGGCCATTTTCTGTTGTTATCTCCCTTCCTGTTCTCTCAACGCTGCTACTTACTTTCTGATGATTACTGCCCCTGAAAAGAAAGGGGCGAGAACCAGTGCCAGCGTTTCAACGCCCTCTTCAAGCGTCTAAGGCGAGCTGTCTTGAGCATATTAGGGCCCGAACGAAATTCGATTTGGAACCCAACGAGAGAGGCTGAAAGTGCTCGATAATGTCTCAAGACTGACGCCAAACGAGCCTTGATCAACCGATGGAAACCTTTTTTCCAGGGACAAGAGGCTGGTATTTGACCTCGTATGACACTTGAGCGGTCTAACGGGTCGTCGATAGGCCGCTTGCTCTGTGCGACAGCCTCGTCATGATAGGGAGCACGAGATAGCGGAAAGATTACCAGAGATCACCAGTCTTAGGCGAAGTACGGGCAAGAGAGAAAGTTAGTGGAAGACGAGTTGAGGACTTCACTGTTAGTTAGCCAGACGACGAGTAGATTATAATGCCTGGACTGAAATGATAAAAGGGGAAGAAATAAGTGTGTACTATGCTGATGAAGTTCTTAGCATTAAGGGTTTCACCCGTTTTAAGTTAAGATAAAATTGATAGATGAACAATGACTGGATAAAATAAAAGAATGAATACGTGAAGAAAAAGAAATGAATAAAAGGATAAATCATCGACAAATAAAAACGATAAATAAATAAATAAATAAATAAATAAATAGATAAATAAATAAAAAAATAAATAAACAAATAAATGAATAAACTAATTTTAAGGTATACAGAGTGAATATTAACATCTGAGTCAGTGGCTATGGACAGGACGGAGATAGATTACGGACCCCGTGGCTCATCTACGTCATTCGTGGCCTCCATCCAAACTGTTGGAGCGGTCCAAGTTGCTGTCGTTCTTTCTGCATTATGCCTGCTGTCACTAACCTGTTGACATTTTGGGATTTGAATAACCTTTACTCTTGCATGACAAATAAATAAACACGCAGAGATTGCCCCTGAAAAATTAGAATAATAGAATAGGGGCTGCTGGAAGCTGGATCTGAAAAATGAGCATTTCCGCCATAAATATATGAGTCAGAAACGCGGCCTTTGCATCCAGAAAAATAACTTTTTCCGTTCCACCGAAACAACAAATAAATATTAAAAAAAACTACAGCGTTTGTTCAAACTGACTTTTAGGTTCTTGAATGCTCTGCTCTGAAAGTATGCATGCGGCTCTAAGTCTAAGCTAAGCCATTTCGTCGTAACCAAGTTCTAGATTTGAGCAACATCCATTCAGTTTGTAGGTTATACTTGATGACCTCAAAATAGTTTTTCTCCAATAAACTAGACTATATCAAATTATTGCTCATGGATGCACAAAATTGTCACGTTTATTGAGTTCTACAGAATGTACTTTCAAATGACGCTTGATGAAAGGTGAGGAAAATTGCTTGTTTTTTTTTCAGAGTATAAAATTTAGCCACAACAGATCTTTTCAAAAATTGTCATTGAAAATAGACAAATCTGTCTTATTAACAATGCAAAATTTGAAAACTATCTGTCCGCAAATATTGAAAAAAAAACCAACCGCCTTTCGGTGGAACGGACCATGCGAGTGGCTGGATCATTCATCCTCACTAAGCTCAATGCCAGGATTGTGTCCCTTGTTTCCCAAGGTGCTATGGTCTGGCAAATCCCTTGTCTACTGATATGACTGCTACAGAGGGGATCGATCCAGGGTAGTTTTGGGTTGCTGAGCTAGATAGATAGCTAGAAAGCTAATAAATAGGGAAGGTAGGGTTGAATAAGTAGGTAGGTAGGTAGGTACGTGGGTGGGTAGCTAAGTAGTTAAGCAGGTAGGTAGGTAGATAGATAAATGTGTTTGTGTGCGTTATCTTGCTTGTATGCACGTTTGGTTTCTGTGCTTGAGTCAGAGAGAGGGAGGGAGAGAGAGGGGAGAGGAGAAAGAGATCTGAAGATGGTGGAATAAGATATGGAGTGGAGGCAATCCGGCAACGTTCTTCAAAATAACTATGAAAATGGGCGACGAAGAAAGTTGATGAGATTTTAATGGAGGGAATATATCCGGACATTGGTCACAATCTCTGTCAACGGAAACAATGCATGCCAATATCGGATTTCGATTTTCTCTGTCCTTTCCTCTCTTTGAGTAAATCGATCGAGTGGTTTCTTCTGTATTTCACAAGCTCTGTCTCCTCTTTATCACTAAAGTGCATTTTTTTCTCTTTGCAGAAAAGGTGAATTTTTAAAGGTCAAATTCTCGCCCTTTTTAGAGTTCTCAATTCTTTTCAACTATCATTCGAAAAGTAAACATATTTCTCAGCAAAATCATCAATCACTAGAGGGACCAACCATCTATTTCTAAACATGATTTCCCATTGCGAAATACCTTTATTTCCAAGTGTCACTGACACAAATCATACATTTTTTTGCAGACCACAATATTTCATCTCTTTTTTTTTTTTACATAGAACCGCAGCACTCAGGTGGTCGATTATTCAAATCCTCATTACTCAGTCCATTCAGAGTTCAAAAATCGTCATGATCAGCGCAGGTCACAAGCGTTCCATTCTCCATCCTTTACACCATCAATTTCGATTCTTTCTGACCTTGCGGGCTTCACCGGAATATGCGCCCCTTCCCTCTCCCTTTCAATTATTTCGACTATTTCACCAAGTTTGGAAACTTCCAAGAAGAGCGGGAATTTGGAGAGGGGAGGGTGGGGTGGGGGTGGAGAAGAGCATTATTATTTTTATTTGATTTTTTCACATGTTTGTTTGCTTACAGGGTTACCCACACCGCGAAAAAAGTGGACGAAACAAAACCAAGAAAGCAACCAACAAAAAGTAAACATAAAAACAACAGCAACAACAACAATAACAGCAGACAACAACACAACAACCAAAAAACAAACAAACAAAAAAACCCAACAAAACAAAGCACGACAAACGAACAACCCCCCCCCACCAAAACAAACAAGCAAACAAAAAAACCCAACTACAACGTCACACAAAACAACTTTGGTTTCAAGGCTTGCTATTTTTTAAATGTCCGGAATATTTTCTCTCCAGTAGAACCAATTCGTCCTCCCCACATTAATGTCAATGGTGATTTTATTTTGACATAATATCATTATTCTCTTTCTTCGTTTTCCTTGGAGCAGATAGCACCGAGGCAACAGCAACTGTTGTTTGGCTTAAGATCGAGTAAAACCCCATATGTATCGCTCATTACGCCACGCAAGATAAGACACGGTGGAGTGAACAGATCATCTGCCTGCCTTCATTTCTTGTGATCCAGAGTTTTTCCCAGGTCTTGGAGCTTGGTTCCTACACTGCAAAGGCGTTATGAAGGGATATGGATAACAAAAGAAAACAATTCCTATTCCGTATCCCCCTCTCCCCCAAATTATTATGATCAATTATTAGTGAGGATAATAATTCTAAATCATGTCTTAAGGAATTATCAAAAACCTCTCCCCCAAAAAATAAAAAAAACAGGCAAACAAAAACAAAACAAAACAAAACACACACACACACACACACACACACACACACACACACACACACACACACACACACACACACACACA
>JBCIKM010456421.1:0-10374 GCA_039654465.1 Melibe viridis | reverse complement strand
GGAGAAAGGGGAAGAGAAGCCCTCTCTCTCTCTCTCTCTCTCTCTCTCTCTCTCTCTCTCTCTCTCTCTCTCTCAACCCCTCCCCCCCCCCCCCCCCCACACACACACATCTTTGTATCTCTCCTCTTTGTTTGTTTTTTTGGGGTTTTTTTTAAATTTTATCCATCCATCCATCCGTGCATCTTAATTAAATTATCCATCCATCGATTTATATGTCTGTCTGTCTGTATCTAAATGTCTGTCTGTATGTATCTCTCTCTCTCTCTCTCTCTCTCTCTCTCTCTCTCTCTTACCTACTCAGCTACCTACACCTATCCTATAATTATGATTTTATTCATCATCATCATCATCATCATCATCATCATCATCACCACTACTATCATCCCATCACCACCACCACTACCACTGTCACCACCACCATCATCACGATCCTCCTCCTCCTCATCATCATCATCACCCTTGTTATCATCATAAGTGTCATCTATAAATTATCATTGCCCTGTGCTATGTCACTACTCTTCAACCATTACAGTAAGGGTACTCTTGAAGTCTGATGATTTCTTTCTTTCTTTTACCTACCTGCCTGCCTGCCTGCCTACCCAACCCACCTCCATACCTATCTACCTACCTACCTACCTACCTACCCAAGCCACCTCCATGCCTACATACATACCTAGCTACCCACCCACGTCCACACCTACCTACCTACCTACCTACCCACCCACATCCATACATACCTACCCACCCACATCCATACCTACCTACCCACCCACCCACCCACCTTCATACCTACCTACCCACCTCCATACCTACCTACCTACCCACCCACCCACCGACCTCCATACCCACCCACCTCCATACACCTATCCCATATAACATGGTGTGCGTGTGTTTTTGTCTTGCCAAACAGCGACCTCTGGTGGCAGCAAGTTCAGCCTGAATAACCAGTACAAGGGCTCTTGTGAAGAAGAAAACATGAAGATCGTGCTCCAGGTGTCGCCACCTGACGGGGAAGGTAACAACAACAATAACAATAACAACAACAACAATAACAACAACAACAACGGCCAGAACAGCGACAATCAAGATGGTTAGATCTCCTCATTTATTGTTTTACACCTTTGTTGTTGTTGTCGTTGTCATTCATCGCATGCCTTGGAAGTTCAATGTTTTGGAGTATCAGTGTCTTTGCTTATTTTTTGTTTTGTTTTTTGTTTTTTTTGTTTGTTTTTGTATCGTTTTGTTTGGGGTTTTTTTTTCTTGTTTATTGTTTTATTTTTTTTGGCTTGTATGTGGTTTCATTTGTTTTGTGGCTGATAAAACGTGCTTGTCTGGTTCTGGTTTGTAGCTGGTGTTGTTGTTGTTATTGTTGTTATGTTGTTGCATTTGTTCTATTTTTAGTACGTCTTTGTTGTTGTAGCTGTTCATGTTGTTTTTGTGGGGGTTTTTGCTGTTGTTATTTTATGTCCTTTCAATTTAATTAATTTATTTTTTATTATAATTCATTTTTATCTATTTTTTATTTATTTATTTATCTATTTATTATTTTAATTGTTTTTTTGTTTTTTTTTAGAAGGGGGGGGGGGGGTGAGATTGTATAGGATGCGAAGCAACAAAGAAACGTCTCTGTCCTCTACTATTAATTGATGCATAGCCTGGTGAGTTTTTGGGTTTGGTCTTCAATGTCACGGATTGAGAGGTTTCGCAAGACACTGAAAAAAGAGTTGATCACCATTCTTCAGCAGTCTTTGAACAAAATCAATGAAATATAATCAATGTGTCCACATTACATAACAGTTACTACTCAGTGAATTGCTACAACAAAATAAATATTTGAACAGGTTTTTTTTGTTTTTTTTTTAATCAAAGTGTAATTTTCGCCATGAAAATAATAAGCCTCTCAACCCAACAACTATTGTCTAAGTTGAAGGTAAGTCTTTTTAGACTTCTCTGTTTGTTGTTTCATTTCTTTAAAAAAAAAAGAGAACAGGATATCTTTGATTTTGTTTTGTTTTGTTTCTCGTCAGTTTTGTTTAGTTTCGTTTTGTCAATCTTGTCTTGTTTCCCCTCCCTCATAAATGGACCAATCTTCTTGTTGGCTCAAATTATGTTTTCCAATGCAAGGGAGGTAATTCAATAAAATAACTTTAATAGCAAGAGTTGCGTCCCATGTAATGATTAAGGAGGGGACATCAGTTTGTGAGGACACACAATGAGACTGCACACGTTACTCGGTCCTAAATTGATATCCTTCGTCAAAGAGCTGTGATATCTGTGAAACAAAAGCAGTTGGATTAGAATCGAAATCATATCTAGATGGGGGAAAACATTGGAAATGTTGCCGCTTGAGAAGCCCGTGTGTAAACTGATTTCAACTTATCTCATGGCATCTTGTACATGTGGTATTAATTAATCCATGATGTTTGATTGGCCCGAAGGGACATGTGAAACAACAAAAACAACAACAACAAACAAACAACTTTTTAAACAAAAAAAATAATTCATTATCAAATCTTATTTAATTTTTAGCTTTTCTTATTCTTAACATGCTGGCCTTGCAGGCTTTGACCTTGAAATGCCCTGTATTTTTATCCTTCACTTTCATGTAATAGTACAGGATGCTTCAAAATTTCAAATTTATTGCAACTTAAAATACTGCTCTAATTTAATCTTATTGTATACCATTTCATTCCCCCTTATAATAGGCATAAAGGATAGTGAAGAAGGCACTTATAAATTATTTACTTTATGATGTGACAACGTATCTCATTTCATTATATGTCAATGCAAGAATTATGCACATAAATCACATCACAGGCCAGGCAAAGAGTGCTCAATTCGATTCAATCATACCGTATCCATTCATGTGTCCATTGCAGGCGGGGGTAATAGCGGGGAGACCCGTACGACGCGCCCAGTGCAGACCAACTCGTGGGGAGGCACCACCACCACCACCACCAGGAGGCCACGGCCAGGCACCACCAGCGCCGCCAGCACCAGTTACCGCACTCGCAGACCTGTCATCACCGACAAGCCTGGTAAGAAACAATCATTATACAGGACGTTGTTTTTAGTATCATTATTATGCTCCAATTTATAATTGGAATAATAATTTTAAAAAAAAGAAAAGAGAAAAGAAAAAAAAAAACAGACAGAAAGAAAGAAAGCTCCGTTTCTCGGACAAGGCTCTGGCATTTTGTGTCATACCAGTATGACAAGTGCATATCTCGTCTCCTCAGTTCCGTTCTGTTAATCTTCACAAAACTACACTTTGGAGACAATCCCACTTTTTAGTTCACACTCTCCTCTGCAACAAAGAGGAAAATAAAAACTTGTTTGCGAACTAAAATTTATTTTGGCTTAAAAAATCTTGATGACAATCACATGAGGCATAGAAAGGATCTTGTTGAGGCCTGTGAAACACTTAACTCCAAATATTAGAAAAGTGGAGTGACAATCTTGTGGTTAATTTGCTACGACGTCACTTTTTGAACATTTTTTAAGCAAACGCCTGATACCTATAAAACAAGATGGCTGATAACATTTTTAAAAAGCTCTGTGAGACCTCTCCAGAAGAACTTTGTCGCACAATCTCAACAGTGATGTGTCATACATGCAATACGTAATTCTGTCATTTACTCAAGTTTTTCTGTCATTTACTCCTGTGATTCTGTCATTCACTCAAAGTTCTTGCTGTTGAATGATGAGTTAAAGTATCCATTCTGTCAGGACCGAATATGATGAATAATCGTGTAACCATACACACCATACAATTTAATTGAATATCATGACTTACCCCTCCCCTGCTCTGTAAGCCATATTGAAATAGTTCATGTATTTTTTTATTGGTCCGATTATGTTTGGCAGGAAAACAAAATGTCATTTTTTATTTCTTATTTTCAATTTACTTTTCCTGTCCGAGCTTACTTTGACGTTAGCACAAAAGGCTTTACCATCGCCTGCTCAGTTCTTTAGATGATATTTTAAAGGTGAAGTTTACACATGTCTACAGTACCTGTAGATCTTTTGGACTTTGACAGCGACAGAGATTATTTTTCAATTGTTGAAAAGAGGAAAAACCTGCACTTGGAATGTGTTATTGAGAGGAACAGACAATTCTTTTATATAATTTATTGTTTGTTGTTTATTGGAGGTTTTAGGGCCCCACGACACACGAGGGTCATAGAGGAGCCCAGAGGAAAGATAGATGATAGAATTAGGTAAAAGAGGGAACAGATCAAACCACAAACAGCAGAGAGAGGATTTACACTAAAAACATAAATATCATCTCTCAAAACACATATCAACACTACCGAGAGATGATTTACAATGACAAAAATTATCATCATAAAAGCAAAAGGAAGACAGTAACCAAAAAAAAAAGAACCCTGTAGGGTTTCTACTCTTCAAGAGTTTACAACATGTTGAAATACCACGTGTTTGTGTAGTTCAATTTTTTTTTCTTTTTTATTTCTAATTCTAGGCGGCGGTGGCAAAGGTGGGGGTGATGAAGGTGTGCCCGGGACAGATGGTTTCCCTGACGACAACTCCGTCATCAAGGCCAGCGATCAGCCAGACATCAACACAGGCGTCATAGGAGACCAGGATATGAAAGATAGCTCTGGATCGCCAGTTACGTCCTCCCATTGCTCAGTTTTATGGGTTACATCCCTTCTAGTTTTACTTTTTCTTTGGTTAGATCGGTAACGTTTTTGTTGTTTGTTGTTTTTTTGTTAGTGTCCCTTGCTTACTCTTTTTCTTTTCATTTATATATAAAAAAAGAAAGAGGTTTTGTTTTTCTTCATGTTTTATACAGAGTTGTATGCGAAAGTGCATTGTTTGTAAATACCGTGATAGGTTTGTTTGCATCTCCTGTGAGGCTATGAGAGTTAAAATATTTGTGCCTCAGCATGCGTCAGTGTGTGTGTGTGCGTGCGCGTGTGCGGCTGTGCTGAAAGGAAGATTGATAGAAAGCTGTGAGGAACAATGGAATGTTGTCAAGAGAATTTTTTTTTACAGCCGAGAAAGAATGAAGAAAGTGGGTGTGTTATGTTTCAGTACCTATCTACTTGTACCTCTCTCACTGTCCAGGAAATGAATGGACTGTTTGTACACATCATATATCCTTGGCAATGTCTATGAAAAATCCTTATAAAAAATTTTGGTGTAAATATAAAGAGTTGAATGTGTGATTCCAGACTGGAATCACACACCCGGCCTTGACCAGGATTAATTTGCTGAATTCTACTTTCGTTTTTTTTTTTTCTCAATTATTCTTCCATTAACTTGTGTTTTTCTTTTCTTTTTTTTTTTTGCCTTTTACAATTGTGAAAAAAGTTCCATTTTTTTCCACCCTGTTGATTTTTCAATTTCTTGTTGGTCTCATCAGCGCTTCAAACTTTGAAAAGGAACTTAAAAACTTCACGAAGATAATAATCGTTCTGCCTGACTTGGTGTAATTAATGGTCAGTGTCGTATTTCGAGTTCAATTCATCACTCTGAAACCAGCCAGAGCTGCTTGGCTGATCTTTCGTATTATACAAGAAAATTTTTTTTTTTAGTTATACCTATTTTGTTTTTAAGTTTTATTAGTCTACCGATCAATATATTATTATTTCCTTCCAACTTTTACATCGTGATGAGTTAAATGATATATGGTACCTTATGAATTAATTGACTGCATCTTCCATCCGCTGTGTTTGTAGTGTAATGAATACACAAGCCCTTTAGTTGATGGTAAGGAGGCTTTTCAAATGCTCAGGCCATAGATCTGTGATTATATATGCAGTATGGATCAGGGTGTGTTTAGTAAAAAAAATAAAAAAAATAAATAACAACAACAACAACCTCCACCCCCCCTCCCCCCTCTTCCAAACAAACTTCTTCCTTTCTCACTATCTTCACACGCAGTGTGGGATTTCAGTGGCTACAAGAAACAGAAAAACAAAGCTATCCGACTAATTCATGTTAACAATTTCTAATCATTGGCTAATGATGAAAGATAAAACAAGATGTTTTGCCAATGCATCTTCTCACTTCAATCAATAGATTATTATTATCATCAGTCGATTACTTTCTCCTGGGCCGCTTACTCAAACTAATTTGCATAGGAGGAGTGAGTACATCGAGCTTGTCTCAGGTTGAATTTTGAGTACATGTGACTTTCTATTTTAAAAGGCTGCAATTTTGTACTTTGCTGTTTGTTCAGTTGTTTTTTGGTTACCGGTATGGTTTTTATAATAACCTTAACGAGGAACTCAAACATTCTTGTATTCACCTTAAAAGCTCGCCTGAACTCACTTATTACTTTCATTTTGCACTCCATGGTGAAAGATTTCTTCCTCATAAACATAAGATTTTTATTGCTACCCCTTGATCATTATTTTTTGTTGTTGATGTTATTATTATAACCAGTACTTTATATCATCAATATTATGATTATGAATATTATTATTTGCATAATATTATGTTCATTCTTAATAGCTTGTGATCTAAAATAAGTTTTTTAGGCAAATACACTAGGAAAAAAAATGGGAGGATAGAAACATTTTAAATCCATCTGCCTGATATATGGCCATCCACAAAAAAATGGAGGATTGGATGTGTTTTGTTAATCCCACTTATTTTGGCTGTGTCCATCGCAACTGACAGATTGTATCTGGCAAACTGTCGTTGTCTCACATGAAATCCAAATGCGTACATACTACCATCAGTGGCAACTTATGATGTTGTTATTGTCGCCACATAGAAGAATATATACCAAACTTTATGAGAAAAGCTCCCATCAATGTCATGCTTTTTTTTTTAACGTTGATTGCATTCATATGTTTCTGGTAAAATGATTGTTGTTGCAAATCATTATTCTTCTTTTCTTTTTTTTTGCTGCTGATAGTTTGATTTTTTTTAAAGATAATGTTTTAAGTTAAGCTTTAAATTGCCCCTCCATATCAAAAACTTGTATATTGTGTAGTTTCATTTTTGTTTTGGGAATGCCTCCCCTAAATGTTGATTGTTAAAGACAAAAGGTATTCCGCATAGAACATATTTAATCAGGAGTTTGTGCCACAAACCACAAATTCAACAAGTCCAACATTTAACTTTTATAACCTAACAGCAAAATTTATTCAAATCGAATCGAAATCGGTCTATTATGTCTTTTGAATTTAAAATAGTTTTATTAATTTTTAATGCAACCAGGACTTACACTGGACTAAAAAAAAAAGTTGTTTGCAATATGGCATGCTGTTGCTGGGACATTTATGGTTCAAAAGGCATAGATAGCTGCTTCAAGGATGGACCAGGTTCTCCCCAAGTCATACCTATATATTTAGCTAATGCCAACTTTTTACAGTATCTAGAGGCAACCAAATTGTTTTGATAACGTTTACCTCATCGTCTCTCTGTCTCCTTTATCTACCACTCTCTGTTTGAGACAAAGGCAGTAACGTTAACACAATCACTCAATACTGCCAACCAGACAACGTCTGATTCCATATTGCACCTTACTTGCCAACTTTTGTGATTTCAGCATTGTGCGTTTTGTTTATGAGGACGTGCGAACTAAAAACTCCACAATTTGAACCTTTTTTGCTTTGATGAAATCATTATTTTGAATACTATGAATTTTTATGTGTGTGTACATAACGACAGGACTTGTCTTTTCATGAAAATATTGCCTGACTATTGTATATGTCATTTTGTTCAGTCATGTCCCCGCCAAATGTAAAATGTTATACCTTGCTATGATTAAGCACTGAAAACAAAGTTGCTTCTCTCTTGACCAATTTTATTTTGTATGATATACAGAAACACATGACATGGAAATATCATATATATATATATATTCATGTATATTTATTGTACCTGTGATTTTTTTCAATGGCCATTTTAGGATGCAGTTAGAATGTCAACATATGAACACACTATGACGGAAATGTGCAAACAGTTAAGATTGTTTCTGTTTACATAATGTACATTTTGTGTGTGCGTCTTTGTATGTATGGGAGAGAGAGAGAGGAGTGGGGGGGGGGGGAGAGAGAGATCCCCTCCTAAATATCCCCTATGTCCCCTCCCCCTGTGGAAATAAGAGTGAAATGTGTTTATTAATTATCACCAGCACCCTGCATATTATGGGATCTGTGAGTACATGAAGAAATGGGTTAGTATTCTGCAACTCTTATTCGTTCATTGTCGAATTACAAATTACCATGTTATGTTTTATTCTTAGTGACTCCCATTACTACCATATTATCGTATACACACTGCATGTTTTGTACAAGAAATAAATGCTATTTGTTTATTGTAAGTTACGCTGTTTGCATGCTATTTGCGCTCGTTCATGTGTTAAGAATGGTTTCTGGAAAAATTTGATATCATTTTGATGTTGGACTCGGATAATATACAAGCCTTACCCATCAAACACATTGCGTCTTGCTCTCTGCTTTGGCCACTTAGTTTGTTCTCCACCTCTCCCAGCCCCTCCTAAGTTTTGTAGCTGTAATTTCCTATAAAGGCTCTTTGTCTACTCTTCCCTTCTCCTCCCTGTTATTCTCTCAGTTCGGTTTTTATTATTTAAAGAATTGTATGTTATTCTGTTGGGAGTTTTTTTTCACCTGTTACTTATGTTTTTTTAGGTTGTTATTGTCTTTTGGGTTGATGGTCTGTATTTGGAGAGAGAGAGAGAGGAAGGCAGATGGACAAACTGTGGAGTCATAGAGAGATAGCGTGCCTGGAGAAGTTGACTTTATATTTCATCTAGGAGAAAGAGGCTATTTGTCCTTTCATTTTGTTTATTAGTATTTTATTTTATCTGCCAATTTCCTTCTTTAATGTTTTTTTTCTTTTTTTAAATTTTTAATTTTCTTCTTAGAGTAATATTACTTGTGTGAGGCTTGTGGGGATGTCATCACTCTGTGCGATGTTTGTGTTTGTTTTTTTAATATTTTACCTACGTACTATCACAGTTGCCTTCAACTACATACTACTACTACTACAAAGGAAAAGAATTACATGTTACATAAATGAAAATGATGAATAATAAATGTATGATGTATAGGGATTCACCTACTGACTCCTGTGCGTCCAACGTGCAATTCGCTCAACAATGCCATGTCATATTCCGCCACAATGTCCACAATGTGTGAATGTCCACGATGTTAAAATGTCAACAGTGTCCAAATATCCACGATGTCCCAATGTCCACTACGTCCCTGTACTTGTGCTCATTGAAAAACCTGCAAAGAAACGTCAATCTGTGTTCAGAGAGAGGATAGGGAAAAATTTTCTTCAGGGTAAATCAATGGAAAATCATCTCTCTGCTGCTTGTGTTTTAAGAGATGAAAGTTTCAAATATGTTAGTGTAAATCAACTCTCTGCTGTCCCAGGTTTAGATCTGTTCTCTCTCTTTCAAAGATTTATCTATCGTCTTACTTTTCCCTGGGCTCCTCTATGACCCTTGTGTGTGTGTGTCTGTGTGTCGTGGGGCCCTAAAACCACCAGTAAACAAACCAATACAAACTAAATGGGCTTGAAAACACCCTGAGTACATACACTTGACGCACTACAATACAAATCCTGGAGAGATCTATCTCAAACCGTAAGTTACCATCATGTCATGGTGCTTAAGGAATGATATGTATGATGTGGCGACAAGCCTGTTAACATTTTTTAAAATCAAGGCCCTTCTGTTCTATTTTTCTTTTTCCTTTTTTTTTTTTTTTTCGCATTTCCTCCTCCTCCTCCACCACCACCACCATCACAGGCATTACCCTCACCATGACAACCACCATCATCATAAGTTATGCCTACTGCTAGGAATTTGGTTAAAAAAAAGACCTAGCTATCTGGTTGTCACTTCCTATAATTGTAAAGGAACAAAAATTAATTCGATAAAGTAATAAATACACTATTTGTTAAATTATTGAATGAATAGACAGATTGACAGATTGATTGATAAAAAGATAGATAAATAAACAAATGATTCATAGAGCAAAGATAAAGCTCTATCTACCACGCCAAACAAGAAAAGGGGATTCATTTTAAAAAGGATTTCACCCTCCCACGTGACAGCTTTTAAAAATCTGCTTCATTACAAGGGCAACGCTCACTGAAAACTCCTTAAAATCCTTTACTCAGTCCGATAATTTTTCATACAGGTGTTTCACCTCAAAACTGGTTAAACCATCGCCCCTCCCCCCCCCCCCCCCCCCCACACACACACACACTTACACACGCCTTGGTAGAGTCAATGGTTATTTCTGTTCTTCTAATTCATCATCTTGCTTTTCTCTTGGGCCCGCGCTTACCTTGATCTGGGGAGGGGGGGGGGGGGGGGGGGGGGGGGGGGGGGGGGGGGGGGGGGGGGGGGGGGGGGGG
>JBCIKM010456420.1:0-14001 GCA_039654465.1 Melibe viridis | reverse complement strand
AGTTAGTCGATATAACTGAAGATGACTCGATCTCAATGAGTTAGTCGATATAACTGAAGATGACTCGATCTCAATGAGTTAGTCGATATAACTGAAGATGACTCGATCTCAATGAATCATTCAATGTAACCGGAGAAAACAACTCAATCTCAATTAGTCGGTCAATATAACTGAAGAAGAAGACGGCTCAATCTAAATTAGTCGGTCAATATAACTGAAGAAGGTGACGACTCAATCTCAATGAGTTAGTCGATATAACTGAAGAAGACGACCCATCTCAATGAGTTAGTTGATATAACTGAAGAAGACAACCCATCTTAATTAGTCAGTCAATATAACTTAAGAGGATGACGGCTCAATCTCAATGAGTCGGACGATATAACTGAAGAAGACGACAGCTCAATCTCAATGAGATGGTTGATATAACTGAAGAAGACGATGACTTAATCTCAACGAGTCTATCGACATAACTGAAGAAGACGACTATGGTCTAACAAGTAGAAATGACTATTTGTCCACATGCGATAATTTTTTAAAGAGATTTGATTAGTTGTACGTCATCACCAGTCATACAGAGTCGGAGTCGTGGGTTCAGATGTTTTTGGCTGGAGCCAAAGTCAAAAATGGGAAGGGGGTTGGAGTTGGAGTCGGAGTCACTTTTTAAGGACTGACTCTGACTCCAAAATTAAATATTATAAAAATTATAAGAAACAGAACAGAAAGGTAATAAAATATACCTTTTTCATATTCACATTAAAACACAAATTTTATCCAGATTTATGTTTTTAAACTTTCTGTTTGTTGCCCTGTGATAAGTTGACTCATTGGTTTTTCTCAATGAACAGATACCAGCAAAGGCAACAGCAACTATTATTTGGCTTAAGATCAAGTAATACGCCTTGTGTATTGCCCATTATGCCATGCAAGATTAGGCATGGTGGACTGATTATCTGCCTGTCTTTATTTCTTGAAATCTAGAGTTTTTACCAGCTCCCGTAAAATTGTTCAAAGTAGCTCTTTAAAAACAGCCATCTAGAGACCAAGGAAAGACAATAAAAATGACACAGTGAGATACAACACAGATTGACTCAAGGAACCACAGATACAAAAATTGTATTCCTTAGCAGTCCAAAATTTCATCTGAAATATTGCAAAGTGAAGAAGAAGAAATAAGGAATGACATTGAGTATGAAGCGGAGAAAATTGAGAAAGCATATAAAGAAACTGCAGAAGAAATACTTGGGAGAAAGACACCCAAAAGGAAGCTATGGAATTGTACTAAGGCCTGGGAATTGATTGACCAGCGCAACCAAATAAACAATAAAATACTAAGCACTAGATCAGAAAATTGAGAAAGCATATAAAGAAACTGCAGAAGAAATACTTGGGAGAAAGACACCCAAAAAGAAGCTATGGAATTGTACTAAGCCTGGGAATTGATTGACCAGCGCAACCAAATAAACAATAAAATACTAAGCACTAGATCAGAGAGACTACAGGAACGTGTGAGAAAAGACTACGGAGAAAAAGATTGTGAAATTAAAAAGTTAGTACAAATAGATAAGAGAGAATGGATAGAAAACATTGCAAAAGAAGCAGAGATTGCTGCAGGCAAACAACATATGAAAACACTGTATGACCTTACCAAAGTGCTGTGCAATGATAGACTTAAACAATGTGTTACAATTACAGATCATGAAGGTAACACTGTAACAGGAAGAGAGGAAACCAAGAAAAGATGGGTGGAACACTTCTATGAAATTCTCAATAGAGAAGAACCTCAATCACCATTCAAGTGTAACGAAGAAACCTATGATGAAGAAGACATTGCGGGGGTTAACTCCAGCCCACCTACATTGATAGAAATAAAGACTGCACTAAAAGGCTTAAAGAATGGAAAAGCCCCTGGCATTGACTCCATTAGTAGTGAACTCCTAAAAGCAGATATTGACAACACAACCAAACAGATCAAGAAACTTTTTGACCTTATATGGGAACAGGAAAAAGTACCAGAAAACTGGAAGAAGGGACTTATCATAAAAATACCCAAGAAAGGCAACTTGATGGATTGTAGAAACTGGCGTGGAATAACCCTTTTACCCATAATAAGTAAAGAAATGGGAAGGATAATTATTGAAAGGATACAGAAAAGCACTGATCATAAACTGAGGAAAGAACAAGCTGGTTTCAGAAAAGGGAGGGAAACAACAGAACAAATTTTTATCCTCTGTAACATAATTGAGCAAGTCAATGAATGGCAATCTACTCTTTACATTAACTTTGTGGGTTTTGAAAAAGTTTTGATTCAATACATCGAGAAAGTCTATGGAACATCCTAAAAATATACCAAATACCACAAAAATTGATAAAGATGATAAAACTGTTCTACGAAAACTTCAAATGTGCTGTTATTGACCACAGTTTGATATAAAAACTAGCATGAAACAAGGGTGTTTATGTTGGGGTTTCTCTTTCTCCTTATCATAGAGTTTGTAATGAGGAAAACAATCAAGAATGGCGAAAGGGGAATAAGATGGCTGTTTACAACCAAGCTCAATGATTTAGAGTTTGCTGATGATGTGGCCCTTCTTGCATCAAGTATGACACATATGCAAGAAAAAACTACAGCAATGAATGAAATAGCTCAAAGTGTCGGACTTAAAATAAATACTGCAAAAACACAGATGATGCAAATAAACAGTAAACAAGAAAGCAGCATCAAAATTGACAACAAAGAACTAGAGGAAGTAGACAAATTCACATATCTTAGAGCTACAATATCAAAAGAAGGTGGAGGAACACAGGACATGACAAACAGAATAAGCAAAGCAAGAAGTGCTTTCACATGACTCCGCAACACATGGAAGTTGAGCAAAATAGGGCAAGAACAAAAATCAGATCATACAAAACATAAGTTATGCCAGTCCTCTATGGATGCGAAACATGGAAAATCAACAAAAAATATATCTACAATTTTGACACTTTTAATAACAAATGTATCAGAAGAATTCTGAAAATCAAATGGCAAGACAAAGTGACTAACAAAGAATTATTAGAGAAAGCAGGAATGAAACCACTACGTACAGATATCCAGCATAGAAAGTGGAAATTCATTGGTCATGTTCTGAGACAAGATGCCCAAAATGACTGCAATATTGCCCTGACCTGGACACCTGAGGGAAAACGAAAACAAGGACAGTCTAAACCATGGCGAAGAATGGTGGAGCAAGAAAGAAGGAAAGTTGGATGGATGACATGGAATGAGGCAAGAAGAACAGCAGCCAATAGAGAAGAGTGGAAAACATCTGTGAAGGTCTTATGTGACACAAGTCATGAAGAAGATAGGTAACAGGTAACAGGCATTTTCTGGGCTGTTTCTACCAGTATTTGTAGATTTTAGCCCATAAATATTGTGCCTTTTGCTACTAGTAATTGAAAGGCAGAAACTACACTGATTGCTGCCTTAGAACACGGTGCATGATCCGTCTAAGAGAGAGGGTTTCCCAGGAAATGTCTTTCTCCATAAATTCACCCTTTAAGTGCATGCTCCATGACACCCTTGGCCATCTTTGAGCATGGTTTTGAACAGAAACGTGACTGCTCAAAGCTTCATCATAAATGGTCTCCCTCTCACAAAATGTTCCGATTAAGGGAATTCGACTCTAGTAAAAATTTAATGATTATTTCCCTTCATTCAGCAGTCAACCATTCATTGGACGACCACTGTTGTGAAAATCATAGCGTTGTCCAATTCAGACAGGTGTTAGAAACATTGTGTTGAAGGTGATAAATAATAGAAATGCATTTTTATTAAATATCTCGCGCATCTGAAAACTGACCCCCTCGACATTTTACAACCTCAAAGCAGTCTTTGCTCAAAGTTGAAGAGCTCTTTTATAAAAAGCAATTTTTTTTTGGCCGTTCCAAAGTAATCGGACGTTCTAGGCAGGGAAATAGGCAGGGAAATACGTTCCTCCCAAGAAACCACGGATCTGTCAATTAGGTGACCAAGTACATTCACAATACCCTCCTCCTGCTGACCTGGATGTCGCACAACAGTAAAGATAAAGCCACTGAAAACTGGACCATGAAGATTTGAAGGAATAGAAATCTGTGCAGGCCCTATTTTTACAGATTTTTTTCTCTGAAATTTTGGGCTGAAAAAAAAAAAAGTATAGCCATACACATCTTTTGATTGCCCCAGAGTAATATTTATTGGAGTCGGAGTTCGTAAAATGTTCAACCCTAGATTCAGGAGTCGCTAAAATTTCAGCCCCTGAGTCAGGGTCGGAGTTGGGAGTCAGTAAAGATTTCAACCCCAGAATCGGAGCTGGAGTTGTAGTCGGTAAAATTATCAACCCCTGAGTCGGATTCGGAGTTGGAGTCGGTAAAATTTACCAAGTTGGAGTTTGAGCTGCTAGATTTTTGTTGGCTGATTGTCAGCAAAATGTTTCCATCATCGTCAACAAATTGCGTCAGCCCTGAAAAAAATATCTGATGAAAAAAAGAGGAAAAAAGTGCCCTTACTTTGACATTAAATCTCCCCAAAACTACGCAATCTCTTCTAATGTTTATTACTTAACTTTTATCAACTGATTTTAATATTGTGACAAAATCTGATAAAAATCCATTGAAAACAGAATTTTTTGGTATATTTTTTTATTACCAAGCCACCTGGAAGAATGCAATATAACATGAATTTGCTTGTTATAACCATTTACCACAGATGCTCCATTGGCACGCAGTTTTTGGTAATGATTATTTGCAGTTTTATTTCCTGATGCATACCATACTCTTCCGTATTTTGGTCAATGTGATGGTGTCACAACATCTCAGTATCCGATGTTTTTGTTAATTTCCAGTAAATGTCTCTTATCTTCCCCAGTAAACCTTTTGAGAGAGCATATCCGATACCTTGTTACCACAGGATTTAATTCGGATGATTGTTGAGACCGTTCATCTTCCCCGATGTC
Organism: Melibe viridis; assembly: GCA_039654465.1. Classification (NCBI taxonomy): domain Eukaryota; kingdom Metazoa; phylum Mollusca; class Gastropoda; order Nudibranchia; family Dendronotidae; genus Melibe; species Melibe viridis. The sequence goes on along the minus strand of JBCIKM010456420.1, from coordinate 9,028 downwards.
ACCAAAAACATTCTTTTAACTAATCTATCATCTTACTTTCCTCTGGGCTCCTCTATGACTCTTGTGTGTCGTGGGGCCCTAAAACCTCCAATAAACAAACAAACAAAACATTCATAGACCGAAAATGAGCCCCATCTCATCAAACAATGAAACTACCTCGTGGATAGTCGCGTTTACAGTTTGTCAATAGATTGTCCTTTCTTTTCAGTTTTATGAAACTGTCTGAGTTGACCTCAGCTCTTGCAGCGTCAACAAAAGGAATACCCTTTTTCCTTGTGTCGACATTCGCACCGAAACTCTAAACCTTGACCTTTTCTATAAAAGCATAAAGGCGTCGCAGTGAATAAGTATCTGCACAAAACTGAGCCCCTTGAGACCCACAGGTGCAAATAAATACACCCTTTTAGAGACCATGATATGCTTTATTGAGTATGTAGTAGCTCAGTTGACAGGATGTTCAACTCCCAGACTGAAGGGTGTGAGATTCGAGCCCTTACTGGGGCTATCCTGGTTAACCGTGGACAACATGTGTGATTCCTGTTGATATTAAGTGCAAGCTAGATGAATAATATATTTCCTTCATAGATACCTAGGCTGTGGCACTTTCGTGTTTGCAGGCGGACAGATCGTTTTTTCTTTTTAATCAGTGATATATGGAGTCACGAAATTTTGCACGGACAAAATTTTATGTACTAACCAATAATGTGCCAAATTTCATGCATAAGAATAGTATGAATACTTCTGTACATGAAAGTCTTAGTTTCTGGAACTCGACTTGTATAGTTTAAAAGGCCTGAACACACTGCTTCTACCATATGTGTGTACCTCAGTCTCACATACTCCATCTTGAGGTTCCTTGGGCTTATTGATATGAAGCTCACATATGAATGCACTGTGCTTATATGACTATCGACATGAGAGATATGCAAAGCCAACCTTTGACTTACATACCGCCATTCCTGCATACTGTCAGTCTTATTCTGTGGTGCCTACCAGCAGTTTTCTAAAGAAAGCAGCTTAAGTAGCCAATTGAACTAAATTCCTCCACAAATGTTAATAATTTAATAACGATATTGAATCACGGGAGAGAAGTATTGGAGGGATTCCTAATTGGTGAGTACTTGAATACATAGAGGTAGAAAAAGAAAAGAGGTTCTGGGTGGTGGTGAGTTGGGGTGGTGGTGGTGTTTGTGTCATGTTGGTGAAAAAGGGAGGAGGGCCAGGTCAGTGACTACGTGTTGGAATCGGTGGACTGCAATGCTGCTTGGAGGAGGAAGTGATCAAACTGGCTTCCGGAAAGCCTTCGGTCAGGACTTCGCTGAGAAGCGTAAAGCGCTGACTTACATCCAACCCATAGCCCCCATCAGGGGAAGGAGATGGTCACGGCGTGAGTAAGACCAGGGGTCGCACGTCTTACTGGTTTGCCGAGGGAAAAAGGTGCCATATAATGTGAATTTTGGATCCCCCCCAATGTTTGCGACGGAACCTTCACATGGTAACGACTTGTGCTCAGGAATTTAGGACTAGGAAATGTGGTAGTTAGTGGTAGTGGTAGTGGTTGTCGTAATGGTAGTGGTAGTATTGTGGCAGTAGTAGTGGTGGTGGTGGTGATGTGGGAGTGGTAGTAGAGGTAGTGGTCTTAATAGTTGTGTTGGTAGTGGTAATGGTAGTGGTGTGTGAGTAGTAGTAGTGGTGGTGGTGGTGATGTGGGAGTGGTATTAGAGGTATTGGTCTTAATAGTTGTGTTGGTAGTGGTAATGGTGGTGGTGATGTGGGAGTGGTAGTAGAGGTAGTGGTCTTAATAGTAGTGGTGGTAGTGGTGTGGGAGTAGTAGTAGTGGTGGTGGTGGTGGTGCTAGTAGTGGCAGTGGTAGAAATGGCATTCTTTGGTATTTAACAGCAGTACCTGGGATGAAACCAGCTTCGGACAACCTGACTTTAGGTTGACTTCCAAAGAGTGAGATTTGTTGTTTGTTTAGGATGTTGACACAGCTCTTTCTCCCTTGCAGGATGATGACTCACCATTGTGCAAGGGGGAAAGCTCTGTTAAAAACCAACAAAAGGAAAGTAGAATAACTATTTCATTAACTTTTGCACTACAACGAGGGTGTCGCTTTGCTGCCAGACTCCAGTAAGTGACACAGTTGTTACATGTGTCAGTCACACCATGAGTCTTGCAGGAAAGCGACAAGAGGAAAGACAGTTGATGACTTATTGTGCCAATAGTCTTGGAAATTTTTAGTTTAAATATATTTACAAGTTGTTGTTTTACCCGGCTGGTTTCATAACTGCAGTCCACTCTAGTGCATCCAATAAAAAGGCAGTCAGGGTTAATAGACAGGGCTGCGCAATTTGAATTTTTCACATTTTAAAAGTTAAAATTACTTCCTTTTTCAGTATATGCTATTATACTTGCAGTAAGAAACAGAATATTAGACCATAAACTGTATTTAAAAGACAAGACATAATATAGCTGCAGTAAATAAAAAGAATCATAAAATTATTTTTTTTATATTCGAAACATTAAATCAATGTTCTGGCAGTAAATTGACAGAATTTTAGATCATAATTTGTCGTAGAAAGATAAAAGCCTTATGAAGTAACAGTGAATTAATATTTTATAAAATCGGAATTTATTTTAGAAATATAAAAACATAATGCAATAGCAATAAATTAACAGTAACAGTATCATAATTTTTATTAGATGAAATAAAAAATAAATACAAAAGTTGATCATAGTTTGTATAAGGATAAACCACAATACATAAGTTATGAATTCAGAATAGTTGTATCGCAGACCACGATTTGTGTCTGAAAGATGAAATAGTCAAAAGATATATATAAAAAAAAGTACGTTGAGGGATGCTAATTATATGAGTTTAGGTTTAGAGCGCAAATATTCTGAAAAAAGAGATGAAAAGGAGTGAAAGGGGTGGGGGTGGCTGTCTGCCAATTTGATGCACTAGGGTAGTTTTGGTCTCTTTGATTTCAATTTTTTCTTTGAAAGAATTCTGTTTGACCTTTCCAACTGTAAACTTCCAACTCCATGAGTCTAAAATTTAAATTTCTTTTTCATTACTTCAGCCTTGCCCAATTCTAGCTTCCCTTGATGGAAATATTTTCTTTTTCAAACCTTTTCAAAGCTAAAATTTCCTTCTAATTTTCTTGGAATTCTTTCAAACTGATGAATTCATTCCTTGGTGTCTCAATGGTTGGACGGCCTCTGTAGCAAAATGGATAGCATGCTGGACAGCTTTTTTATTAAATTTATTTATCTTTATGGCTTCATCTTATCCTTCCTTCTCTTGGCTCCGTTCTCATACTGACTTATTTGTTTGGAATCTCTCTGATTCTCTGTGTCTTCTCCCTTCATTATGTCTGTGTTTCAAGCATATTGTCATTGGCAATATTGGCAATCTCTCTCACAAAGGCAATATTTTCCCCCATAGCCTTTAGATGTCTTCATGCCTTCTCATGAACTTACAAGATTCCTTTCAAGACTTCTTTGTTTCAGTCTACCTTCAATTTTCTTTTTAATTTTATTTGTTTCACACCTTTTTCAACTTTCCTTTTATCTATCAATCTTTTAACTTTCTGTTTGCATCATAAATCAAGTACATTATAAACATTTTGCAGTTTTCATTTAAATTTTGATCTTTTTGGTCTGTCTCTCTTTAATGATCATTTTTTTGGACAAAGTCGAAGCCGCTAACAAGGGATTATTTCTTGCTGAATATTTCAGCACCTCTTAGCTTATGCCTATCCAATGCTTCATATTTGGAATCAAGCAAAAATCCACCATTTTGGCTTTCTAAATTTTCACCACCTTTACCAATTCTTGTCTTATTTTGTTGTTGTCATAATACAATTTTTGTAACCTGTAAGTCACTTGAACCATGACTTTTCAGCTTGCAGCAGTTCTTGATGAAAATCTTTTCGTTGTTCTCTTGATGCATCTTCATGACTTCTCCCATCTGTCCATCTGTAATTTTGACTTGGGCGCTCTTTGCTTTAAAAACTGTTTATCTCTTTCATTTAAGAAATTGAAATCAGAGATCAAATCAATGCTGTTGGGCAATCTCTGTAGGGTGTTTTTAATTGATCAGTTTCATGTGCACAAGTCAAAACCATTAGTGCAGGCAATCCGTTGCCTGAAAATACACATTTGTGACCATAATTCCCTCTGCTAGTCACACCATACGTGCAACTCAGTGAAGACCGGCTCTTGGCATTGCGCCCAATGCATCTCCTTCTTGTCCTGATGAGTTATGGGACCTGGAAAGTTAAGTCTTCACCTTCCGCATCACAGGGAACACCGGACCAAAGGCGTTGCGGAAGTCAGTTTGGTCACTCGCCTTCAAGCACATTGCGTCTCCACCAACCCAACACGACATGGAGCCACTGGCCTGGTCTGGTTCCAACTTCACTGAACACTGACCACATCTGTCCATCTCTCTGTACATACCACACTTACTTCATACCTCTTCTTCTCTTTCTACATCTCGCTGTGTTCTCCTTATTTACTCGCCGATGGAGTGGCCACTAATTGTTCACTCTGTTTAACTGTAAACTCTTCTCGACACACGTGGAAAAATAACTTCACTTTTTCATACGCAGATTTTTTTCAACTATGCAGTATATCATATTGAAGGGTAATAGCCGAACTAAGTTGAAGTAAATTTTATTTGCAATCTGCTCATCACAAGATTGGTGACTATTTAACTTTTGTCAGACAGACAACCTAACCAATGTCTTAAATTATTGAAGAATGTACAAAGAAAATTTGTCAAAAAGCGATTTTTTCAGACTACGATCAAAACAGAAACCTTTCACTCAAATGTATCACTGTTTTCAATAAATAAGTCATTTCTGACTTTATAACATCTTGAAACGTATCCCATGCAAGTTTTCTTCAACCTTTACAAAGATTTGAAGTCCCATCAAATCAGTTGATATAGGTGGATGCTCCTGTTCTTCAAAAACCTATCTATCCGGCTGCTCTTTTATGTCATATAAAAAACCAAGGTAGAGGTATATAAGCTTCCGTAAGGACTAAGGAACAAGTCTACTGGAGGTTTCTGGGTTACCCCTTCATCAACAGGACTAAAAACAATAAAAACAAATCAGCAAAGTGGAGAAATTTGATAATGAGATCAATGGATCATGGAAAAATGAGAGTGAATGAGACTGACATCTGATTAAATATGAGCATGCAAGATCCAAGTAGGAGAGGGAGTGTGTAGGAGTGTTGTGTGGGTAGTAGTGGTGGGTTGGGGAGGGCTATGAGTGGGACAGGTGGGATAGAGATAGTAGAAAGGCTCGCGGTTGCATCCAAACATGACAGTCACAAACGCTATTCAAATAGTGAGACATCTGAAAACTTTACCAGTTGTAATTGTAATCGCACTGTTTGCTTGTGGAATGATCATGTCTCACATTAGGTTTGGTGCTACCTGCACTGTAACAAAAATCAGTGTAGACCAGGCGCTCTGTAATGTATGCAGCACTCCAAGAGTTGCTTAACATTTGTGACTTCCTTAGGTTTTCATTTTTCTTTTTAGTCATGAAGAAAAAATTCAGTTAAAAACTATCCAGCTGAAAACAAATCCAGTTTAGGACAAAATTAAAATTACTTTTTTTTTTTTTTTTTCTGTCAAAGTACACTGTATTATAATAATATGGTGCAAAATTGAAATGGATCAAACAAAGAGTGACACCACGGTAGAAGTGTAAACAGCAGTTACTTATATCTTAGGATATCATTGTCCCAAGTTTCAGTTTCCCAAGCCTCCATATCATTTAGCTTCTCTCCCGTGGTTCAGTGTTGTTATGAAGCTAATTCATGTTGGTCGGGTTAAAATTATCATGCTCAATTTGGAAGAAATTTGTCAACAAAAAACAAGTGAAAGGTTTGGCCAACTACCCTTGAGTTTTGTTCCCAAAATAATGAAATAAAATATTAGTATGGTCTCCATCAGTCTTAAATTAATTACCGTACTTGTAAAAATACTCGTTTCATTTTGCCTTACCCCGCCTCGCTCGTTTGCTCACACGTAAAGCAACGGGAGACCACCAAATCAATCTAGTTAAGGTAAAGAACAATTTTCAGAGTGGTGTCCCTTATCTTAAAGTCTCTTGAATGACTCAGTTGGTAAAACTGAGTACTGTCAATGTCTCAAATGTCTGTGACTGATTCAAGTCAACAGTGAAGTAAATCAAGTTTTTTTTTTTCTCGTCATGGGATGCTTTGACAATTTGATTTAAAAGTAATGAAATGTTGAAAGCACTTAAAAGCATTGTCTCAGCCATACCTGACACAGTCTGGGATTTTATTCCACATCATCTTACTGAGCCAGAGGGGAGAAGGACCTAAGTTGTTATAACTATTATAAATTTTCCAACTGTCCGTCTGTCTGTGTGCTACTGAACTCCTACGCCTGGAGACACCCGATTTTGATGACTAAGATGTGGAATAGGAATAACTTCAGAAATTGATATTTTCCATTTTATTAGGGCCTAGAGACAATGATTTTAATCATGTGGCCATTTTAAATTCTTGACCTGCACCGTTACTTGACGTGCAGGAATATGGTGGCAAGGAGGGAGGAGGGGCTGTCGATGGAGCAGGAGGCAGCCCAGACTGTCATTGGTGACTGAAGAAAAACTAAAGAAAAAAGAGAGGTGGGGGGAACAAGCATTGGTGGTGGACCTATTGTCAATTATCTAGGGTAGTGGTTAGCAATTTATATGCAGCCAGTTGCTGCAACAGGTACTTCTTGTATTTGTAATTTTTCCTTTTGTTTACCTTTATGGTAATCTAATGATTGTTTCATTTGATGTTTATTAATGAATTATCAACAATGGTTTTACTTAACTTTTTTTTTTTAAGGTTTCAAGAGTCAAAGTCTAAACGTCTTTTCCGGTTTGCAACATGCATTAAGTTGTCCTGACAAAACTATCAGCAACTTTAGCATGCAGGACAAAGTTGAAACAATTGATCAACAACTTAAAGCCAACAATTAGTCAATCAAACTAAAAGTGTATACATTTAAAGTGGTCAACATAAATTAGGGCCACTTATTGAGGATAAGTTAGGTTTTCTTTTAGATTTTATTTCAGCTTTTCTAATCGGCTGCAGTATGCGTGTCTGAAACCAAAAAGTTGACTTGGACTCAATTCAATAAGTCTGAATAGAAACAAATGTTCTTCAGACTCAGTCTGTATATACAATCCGCTCTTTGTACTCGCTGAACTTGACTGAGTGCTATTTGCTTACTTTTACAAATATGGACTCCATCACTAACTATTACACCCGTAAAAAGATTGAATTGAATCTCTCACCTCGCCCTACTTTTGCTCACACAAGAAGAAACAAGAAGCAGCTAAATCAATCTTGTTCAGGTGGCAATCAAATGAACGTTTCATTTGATCATCTTTATCAATGAAATATCAACTATGATTATGCTTACCTTTTGTAAAAGGTGGCAGCTAGCTGAACTCGTCTTCCAGGTTTGAAGATGCATTAATTGGTCCACAACAATATTTGTTGCTGACAAAACTATCTATAACCTTAGCTGGCAACACAAAGTCGAAACAAAATTATTGATGAACAACTTAAAGTTAAGAATTAGTTCGGTTAGACTCGACTAAAAGAAATGTATACTGGCATAAGCTCAACATAAGTTAAGGTAGCTTTCTGGTTGGCTTGATACAAAAAGGAAAAAAATTATTTGTGCTGATGGTTTTGCTCACATGAAGTGAAGCAATGGGAAGCAGCCAAATCAATCTTTTTACAAAGTAAAGAACAATTTACAGAGTGGCGTCCTTTATGTCTCTCGACAAACTGACAGACTCAGTCACTCTCTGACCACTGTTATTGTCTGACCAATTCAGATGACCAATGAGCAAAGCAAATTTCATATTAGTCCTGGGAAGCTTTGAAAAATAATAAAATGATGTAATGGTAACAAAATTGTGAAGAAAGAGCTGCCTAAACTGTGCCTGACATAGTCTGGGATTCTATTCCACATCATCTTATTGGTAGACATTTGTAATTTTTCTTTGTGTTCACCTTACTGGTAATCTAATGATTGTTTTATTTGATGTTTACCACCTGTCCATGCCTTGGTGTGGTGGAGAGGCTTGTGCGGCGTAATGATTTTAAAGGCTATGCCATAGGTTCAACCATAATAAATGAAGACCCAGACTAGATGGGGATAGCCTGACAAGAGGCGTAGGTGGCACTCCCACCACTTGCCCAGGGGACAGTGGTTTAACTGCCTTCTTCTCCGAAGTTAACTAGTTCAGAGAAATCTGACTATGCCCAACTCAAGGACTGCCTTTCCGGACTTGCCCCATGCAAATACAAGGACTGTGAATCTGGCTACATGGAGTGTTGGGCAATTGATGTTAAAGAGATAGAACTTTTAGGCTAAGAAATACAAAATAGAAATTTTAGGTGTAACTGAAACAAAGAAAAACGAACGGGGAGTAGAAAATCTAGGTAGCTATAAATTAACATATCCAGGTGTTTATACTTCTGACAGAACAAAAGCAGGTGTAGCTTTACTACTAACTAATGCTATTTATCAAATTTTAACTTTCTTAATGAGCGTCTGCTAGAAGTTAATTGTGAGTTTAAACATAAAAACATCAAAATCATTCTTGGGTTTGGAACAAATGAAGATGCACAAAAAGAAGAAAGAGAAGGCTTTTATGAATATTTACAAGCTTTAATTGAAAGCACTTAAGCAAAACAAGAGTTACTGGTACTAGGTCATCTGAATGCTAGAGTGGGAAATAAAAATGAAAGCTATTGTGAAGTTATTGGTGGAGAATGAGAAAGTTCAGGAAGTCAAAATGGTGAATGTTGCTGGACCTCTGGATAAGCAATAACCTTAAAATTGCCAATACTTTTTTGAAACCATCGATATACATAAATGGACAATAGTCTCAGAAGAAAGGGATGAAAGATCAATAATCGATTACATAATTGTTAGCAATAACCTATTCTATAATACTTATGATGT
>JBCIKM010456098.1:0-10376 GCA_039654465.1 Melibe viridis | reverse complement strand
CCCCCCACTGCCTTGAACCCCCCCCACCCCCCCGCCCACACACACACACAAACAAACAAGACGGACAAAAAACGAATAAACACACAACAAAACAAAACAAACAAAAAACACACAAAAACAAGAGGTAAAGCAAAAAAATAAAAAGGTCAGGAAACAATCTCCGACATAGTAAAACAGAAATAAAGTTAAAAAGGACGACTCTGGACAGAGAGCCAACGAAACGAAAGGCTACAGTCCGCACAGCGAATGCAATGTGACCAAAGATGATTTACATTAAAAAATACATATCATCTCTCAAAACACATATCGAGACCACTGAGAGATGATTTACAATGGCAAAAAAATATCATCCCTCCTTACAAAAATAAGCAATGGCCATCACATAAAACAGCATTATGGCACATGAAGACCCAAGATCTTTAAACCCCCTTTGTGTACAAAATTACTCAGTACGTTTAACTTGTAACCCTACAGTCATGTGCCAAAAGGCATGAAATAAGGGAGGACCACTGTATCCAAAACAAGACAACAAAAACTGGACTCAGGACAGAAAGGAGTAGGGGAAAAAGTAAGACAAAAAGCCTCAGTGAAAGAAAAGAAACAGAAGTACAAGAGGTACCAAGGACGCCTCCAACCTCAATTCCTCAGTGGCACTGTTAGAGGGCTTGTTTGACATTGACACTGTATGCCTTTTATCAGAAACATAGGTGTGTAGAGCGTTTAAGACTGGCTTTCATTAGCCTTGCAGTGAAAACATTTTTTGTTACAAAGTAAAAGGTTTGCAACACCTTTGCTCTTCAAAACCCTAAGAGGAAGAATTGTAGAGGATAATTTTTCAAGCCATTTCATACTCCTAAATATGGGAGTAAAATCCAGCCTCAGGAAGGTAAATAATAAATAAAATAATATTAATAAAAAAAAGAATGATACACCTTGGAGTACATGAATTTTATTGAACCGGACAAAAGCCAATGAGTATGAGACAGAAATCAATCAAATTGATCTTCAGTTTAACTTTTTTTCCTTTCAGGAGAAGGGGGGGGGGGGGGAAGGAAAAGAAAGTTGATTCAAAGTGGAAAATCTATCTTCTCTTTCATCCCGACAGAAACTACACATTTCAATGATTTAATCAAGCAAATGTATCAGATACAAATTACGCATTGCAGTGTAAATTCATAGGACATAGTTTTGAGGGGAATTTTAAAAATTAAATTACAACATGAAGAAATTCTTTTGTTTGTTTATTGGTGGTTTTGGAGTACCACAACACACCAGGATCATAGAGGTGCCCCAGAGGAAAGCAAGATGATAAATTAGTTAAAATTAATAGAGGAGATAGGCTTTGACTCTGCCAGATACACTTTCACAGTGAGATGATTTACAAGAGGGAAAAATATAATCCCTCACAGACATTTCACAGAGAGAGTAAACACACACATACACACACACACACACACACACACACACACACACACACACATACACACACACACAGAAACACACAGACACACACACACACACACAGAGCAGACAAAGAACAAAAGGCAGGGCCAAGACTATATAAGGACAGAACACAAATTTGGAAGCAGTGTTTGTTTATGTGAAAGAAAGCATGAGAGAGAGAAAGAAAGATCCATGCCACAAATATGTAGATAACCTAGTTACCCATAGGCAAATGTAAGGTCATTATGAAAGAGAGAATAAATCCAAAACATCCCATGAAGAAGATTTGTTTGTTTGTTTATTGGAGGTTTTAGGGCCCCGCAACACATGAGGGTCATAGAGAAGTCCAGGGAAAATACTAAGATGATAGAATTAGTTGAAAGAGGGAATGGATTAAACCACAAACACCAGAGAGTGATTTACACTAACAAGTAAATATCCTCTCTCAAAACACATATATTGACACCACAGAGAGATGATTTACAAAGACAAAAAATATCATCTCTCCTTATAAAAATAAGCAATGGCAATCCCCCATAAGAAGCATTATGTATGGTCCAGGAAAACCCAGGATCTTTAAAACTCTCTGTATGCTAAAGTGACCCTGCAGTTATGTACCAAAACGCATGTGAAATAGGGGATGACCACTGAAAACCAAACCGCCCGCATGAAGAAGACTGTTCATTTTTCTATCAACAAACCTTCGGCTATAAATTCAAACTAGATGGGAATGGCTGTAATATAATCTCCTAGTGACTGACAGCATGAACAATAGGCATCATGGCACAGGGAAGAGGATTCTCACTTTTTGATTTAAGTTCAATCAATCCATTTTGCTGTTTATTTATCAGAGTAATAAATAGAGTTGTTATCCCCTCTTTGCATCATGTATCGGTCCCAAAATAATATAACAAAACTAATTGTGAGCTATCATAAGAAATATGAAAGTGAACTGAATATTCAACATGGTAGAAATTACATTAATGTAATAAGCAGCATTTGTTTTAAGTTACATTGATATTGATAGATATATACAAAGTAAAACTGATGGCGTTTTGATGTCAAAAGATTCTTGAAAAGAATCTCATTATAAAATTCACTTTTTCTGATTCCTGACTTTTCAAATTTGTTGTTTATTTTAAAAATCATGACAGTGGAATCTTGACAATGTCAGTTGATTGAATCAAAGTAACATCAGGATAAGAGCATTGAAAACATCTATTGAAATCTTCTTACACTCAGCAATCTTATTAGCAAGTTTCTTCTTTTAACATCATTCATCTTTGTTATTTGACTAGTTCATGTAAAATGAAACAGGCGTATATACTTTTAGAGCAATAAATTACCGGAGAGACATATTATGCACAAAACTTCTCTGAAAAAATATATACAACTTACATCTAACTCTAATTTAACAACATAAAGAGGAAAGTAAGATGATAGATTAGTTAAAAGAGCAGAAAAATCTTGACCCTAGCAGAGACATTTTCACAGAGAGATGATTTACAGGGGAAGAAATATCATCTCACAGATAATTGACAAAGAGATGATTTCCATGGAAAAAATATCTCCCACGAACAAAGGCAAACACACAGAAAAAGGCACAGCAAGCAGAGCCAAGAATATCTAACAGAACACAAAATAGCAGTATATGTGTGTTTGTGAAAGAGAGTACTCGAGAGAGTGCTAGAAAAAGACCCACCAAGGACAGTGGTGGGGTAAATGTCTTTAATCTCCAGCAATATCAAAAGCTAATATTTATTTGACCTTTCACCTTTGGATATCAAGTTCCAAAATTTTGGATAAAAAGATGTTAACAATGACAAAAAGAAAAAAAAGAGAACCTCAGATTCTCTAATCTGTAAGTTATGCTACCAATCTAAAACAAAATTAAATACATGCAGAGTTAAATTCAAACTTCTACAACATTTCATTTAACAAATCATTGCACCAATGCACCAATACTTGATAATGTCTTCCCAGATGAGGTAAATATATCTTTTTTTTTTTTTTTTTAATGAATTACCACCCACAATGTAGATTTTGTTTTTTCAAAATGCCAGTCAAGTAATAGTATGGGTTTAATGCAGAATAGAAGCATCTACTTCTACATAAGTTTCTTCTGCAGATTAAATTAAATAGTAATTCATCCAAAAACAAGCTTATTTCAATAAGTACAATTGTTAATTCACTTATTTGTGATGTCTCGTTACAAATTCTTTATATTTATAGATGATGACACAGATTGCCCTGCATCATTACAGTGTTATTCCCAGATGGTTTACAAATGACTCACAGAAGAAAGGCACCATAATTTTGTAAAGTATGCTTGTCCTCTGAGAGGAAATTCTTTTTGAAGAATTTTGTGTCATTCGCTCTCTTTTAATGAGTAAATATGTGCAAAATGATATCTCACAAATCCTCCCAAACTGAGTGGTTCTAGACAAAAAATGATGTTATGAGCAGCTAAGAAATTCCAACACCTTGTGCTTGGAGACTCAGTCAGACAATGACATTTGCGCAAAACAGGCTGACTAGAACCAATGTTGTGTACAGTATTTATCTATTGATGGTTTTAGGGCACCACAACACACAAGCTCATAGAAATTAAGATGATAGAGTTTGAGGACAATTTACACTATAAAAATAAATATGATTTCTCAAAAAAGCATTGATGCTACAGAGAGATGATTTAAACTACCAAAATATATCATCTTGACATACAAAAATAAACAATGGGTACCGCCTATCAATAACATTACGATCCAGGAAAATTATTTTAGATTTGGTTAGATTCTGACCCCACAGTTATGTACCAAAAGGCATGACAAGGGGGACAACCAATGAATTGCAATCAAGACAACAAATCAAGCAGGACCCAACAGACAAGGGGAGAAAAAAAAAGTAAGATGACAGTTCCAGCGCCATTACAAAAGTAAATAACAGGAAGGACTGAAATAATGGTATGAAAGAAATGAACTTATTTCAAGAAACAAATATCAGGGTACAATCTTTTTTCTTCTCTTTTCTTGACCAGAGTTGATATTAAGTTACGCTGAATTTAAACAGACACACATGAAAAGATGTGTAATAATCCATGCAAAGGGAACTACAGTTTAAAAAGCCCCGCAGTTGAAAAATTACTTTACAAAGGGATAATAGGACGTTAACTTCAAAAGGCAAAAGCTTGTGAGGGTGGGGACTTGTACAAACACATTGAGTAGAAGTTGAATTAGTCACAGTAGGAGGTAGGCAAACAATAGGAATGATACAAAACATCTGATATCATTTTATCTCGGTGAAAATATTTTTCATTGCTCGGTGAGACCCCATGGATTAATGAAACTTCAACCCTATCTCATAAATAACATTCACTGATATTTTCTGATGAAAAAAACAAACAAAAACCGCCCAAATACTATAACAATGAATTGAGTATTCAAAACTTAATATTAAGTGATAGTAAGATATCAGATTCTTTTCCTCTTTTTTAATAAAAAAAAAACAGAATCCTTTCCTGTTTCTAGCACAAAAGCAGTGCAAATTTGGTTGTTAAAAAAAAAAAATTACAGAAAAAATATTGACACCAAGCTATTTTTAACAGGTGGCCATACTCATAATGAGAAAATGGATAGGAAAAGTTTTTACTGTTCTAAGGAAATATCATAGGCAAAAAAAAAAGCAGAGGAAGACATCGGACTAAGTTCACAGACAGCCTGAACAAGATCAAAAACAACTACCAGTTGTCCACCATTGATCTCATTAGACGGACTGAATGTAGAGAGGAACGGAGAGCCATAATTGTCAATGTCTGCAACCTGATGATGATGATGATGATGATGATGATGAGGATGAGGAGGAGGAGGAGGAGGATGATGACTTCCTTACTCGCTTAGGCTTGTGGACCCGTTTCAAAGCTGTATTGCAATACTGTTTTGACATTGGTGTTAAAGAGGTGTATTTTGGTATAAGCTGATATCAGGCTTGATTTCCAAATATTTCTAAGGATGACAAATGCTAACCTTGCCTTTCCAATTTTTGTACAGCAGGTTAAATATTCAAAGAAAAAAAATTATACATATGACTGTAAGAAGTATAATTATCTAATTATGGCCAAAAGTTGATGACAACAGTTGAAAAAGAAGGGAGAACGGTCAATTTTTGTCAAATTTTGGTTAGCATCAATTGTCAACAGTTCTTTTGGAAAGGGAGAAGATCGAGCAAGATTATTTTTATTTTTTTTACAACAATTAAGATGATCATCCAAGATTTTAATGGGAGAAAATAAAGTGGATATCAACTAATCCTACACAGAGATGTATTAAGCTTAACCCTCTTAGCATGGGATAAAATTTGTTTGCATTTTGAGAAATGTTAAAACAAGCATTGTATGAAGCCATGATCATGGCCTATCGTGCTAAAACGGAAAGCTATAATCGATATGCGCTAAGAGGGTTAAAGAAGGAAATTCTGTTGGGGCAGATTTTTAACATAGATGTCCAGGATATTTGTAATTTCACAATTTTCCCTAAAAAATCTATCAAAAACATATTTCTGCAGTATGAAAATGATGAAATGAAAGCAATAGTTTGCTACATCTCTTTAATAGTTCAAATATACAATATTGGATAGCAGTGTTATAGAGTGAGGCTGGATTACAATTGTCAATTTGATTTTTATCTGGCTTCTTAGATAAAAGGAAATAAAGAACCCTATTGTTCATTATCACCAGTGTTGAATCTGAGGACCAGGGCTTAGATAAATGTTATTCACAAATGTATTTAAATCTATCAAACTTCCTCTTTAAAATTTGACAATCTGAATAAAAATGAACAAATCAATAAAATGGAGGCTACTTATTAGTTTATAAAACTGAGACACTTCTGTCTTCACCACCTGATGCATCAATATGATTTGTATTGTTTGTGATTATGGAAAGTACCCCCCACCCCAAAAAAAAAAAAAAAAAAAAAAGGTAAAAGATAAAACTAGTTTGAAACTGATTCCGATTTTTTAACCCTCAGAGTTTTAAAGAGCTATTGTAACAACAAAGAGAACAAAATGATATCATAAAATACAAGGTTGTGTGAGCCTCTAAGCTAAAAAATTAACTATGTTAAATATGAACATTTAAAAGGTATAATCATGCAACTAAAACAGTAACATTAAAAAAAAAGACACAAGTTTTGGTCTTGTCAATTTAATATGAATAAATTAAGTTTTTGATTCTTTTTCAAAGACTCTTTCCGGACAGAATTCATTTTGCTATAGAACAAATTTGTGATTTAGAGTCAGAACAAATTTTAAAAGCCATCGGTAATCAATGTCTAATTTAGACAAATTCTGAATCAAAAACATTCCCAATGGACTTTGTGCTTTCTTTATTAACACTTCCTTACTTTTAGGAACAAATTAACCAAAATATTCAATATTTATTTATATATCGGTATAATACGCCAGGAAAGAGTGGGAGAACAGGACCATTATGCAGATATACGTCTGGAAAGAGTTAAAACACTTCAGCTGATAGCTTTTGTTATTGCTTTTGAAAACCATTTTTTGGCTTGTATTGTCCATGATCCTCCTCCTTTAAACACCATGGTGTGAAATTAAGATCACACTCAAGGTACACATTAAGAATAGTAACTGGAGCCTCATCTACAACAATGAGATTTGTAGAATCCAATGCATATTTAACAGTGGTGAGACCTGTCACTTTATCCAGTCGTCGTGTTTGCTGCAAAAGACAAAGACAGGCAAAACAGTGAAATGATTTTAATCTCAAATTGGATGAATAGCCTGAATTGAACAGAGAATATAATGAGCCTGAGTAGACTAAAAGATGACCATTACTATAAAACATTTATTTTACTTGGTTGTGAAACACATTATGAAATCAGAAAGAAATTTTAGAGCCAAAAACTTCAGCTCAATAAACTAATTACCAAAAAAATCCAACCATAGTTTCATGTCAAAGTAAATTACCACATTAGAGAGTTGAAACAGTTAATGAATGCTTTTTGTTAAAAGAAGGTTGACTTTTCAATCTCATCCAATAAAAATTGGTCTCATCCTTTAAGAAGCACAAACACATTCTTTAAAAGACTTCTTCACAAGACAATCAACACAATATTGATTGAAATCATGAAATCTTTGAATTGGAGATTCCTGTCACTACATAAAGCAGCTAAAAGACCAAAACAAAAAAATTGCAAATGGAAAACATTTTTTGTTTAAAGTTGGTATCTGTGAAAATATAGAGAGTGAACAAATTATAAGCTACAAACTGGTCATCAATTTGTATACT
The DNA here is from genome assembly GCA_039654465.1 of Melibe viridis. Classification (NCBI taxonomy): domain Eukaryota; kingdom Metazoa; phylum Mollusca; class Gastropoda; order Nudibranchia; family Dendronotidae; genus Melibe; species Melibe viridis. Next base: position 2,626 of record JBCIKM010456098.1, on the reverse strand, counting down.
TTGAAACAACTTCCTTGAGACTTTTAAAAATTACATTGTTCAGTGCTAACAAACTGTGAAGTAATGTCCCTCAAAATCACAACAAACAAAAGTTACCTCATATTGATCAAAGAATTTTTTGTTATCCCGGGGCCTCTTACGCCTATCGTGAATGTGCCTGAAGGACTTGTACCCCGTGGTTAAATTTGCTGGTCGCCTCAACTGCAAAGAGTGTTCAAAAATTGAAGAAAAAAACCTCAAATAACAAAGTTTCATAAATACAGCATTAAATGATAAATATGTTGACTTTTGATGAGCAAATTAGTGCTACACGACGGCTTGTTGGCGCAGTCTGTAAAGCATCAGACTCCCATCCCATGCCAAAGAGTGTGGGTTCAATTCCTGCCGATGCCGTCTAACCAAACACAATGTGGCACTGCACTTCAACTGACTCCTGGGTTGTCCCAGTCTTCCTTTGAGACAGATCCAAAAGACATATTTCTCCCAAAGGGATGAACAGTGGATATTGCACGAGTGTCTTTGGATATCATTTTTATTTCACGAGTTATGATCAACCGTGTATTTCAGAGAGTTTTAATGAGCTGAAAAACAAATTATTCTATTGAAATGAGTGGGATGAAAATGATATCCAAAGGCATCAGTGATAGATTAAAACAAAAATTAAAATTTTGAACAAGAAGTAACAGTTGAAAGACCATTTGCTATCTAACCTCACTAATATTAATAATTTGAAAGAATCTATCCTTGAAGTCAAAACAACCAATGAAACGTTTTCAAGCTGTATTGAAACTGAGTCTTATATTATTATATTTTGTTTCTTTTTACCTTCAAGAATTCCATTTTTTTTTTTTTTTACTTTCTGCAACGTTTCGGAATTTTATTGCAGAATGGAGAATGACATTGACCTTTAATTATCATCTTTGTGACGCAGCTTTTCCTACAATATGAATATTCACACATGGGTGACATCATTAACTACTCTATTTCTCATTGAAATAAGCAAGTCGTAGGAATCATGTCATGCGCTTTTTTTCGTATTTCACATGTGAAATATAAAATTCATTTAACTGGGTTTTTTCCTGTTTACGTTATTAAGAGGTTTGGTATAAATAGATTTCATCCACCTGTTTTTTTCACATACATATGCAGCACCTTTCATGTCTTGAATGTATTATTTGTATTTGTTTGTCATTTATTGGTTGCTGGCTTTCACTTGGGTAGTCTTTTATTCCCTTGTCTATTGAAAAGGTTAGTCACCCAAAACACTCAGTATAAATGACTTTGTTTCTGACTCCAGTCAAAACTTATCATCTGTCTCCACTTAGTGCATTTTTCTCAACAGACCACTCAGCCTGCAGCAGCCCCTAGTTTTGATTGCTATATATAGACATTTTCATAGTATGATACCACATCACCATCTACTTTGCTCGACTACGTCAAAATACTGCGTTTGTTAAATGGTGGTTTAAAGCGTGCAACAACACTCAAGGTCATTAAGCTTGAAGAGAGAACAAAAATCAAAAAAATGCTTTACACTGAAAAACAAAACAAACAAAAAACGCTTACAATCTCTAAAAATACATAGGATGCCATAGGGAGATGATTTACAATGACAGGAGGCAAAATGTTATCATTTGTTAGGTGTTCCTTTTATGCAATAACCATAAATAAAGTACGCATCACTCCACTCACCGTTAATTTGGCTTTTCTCATACGGACAAAAAACTCATCATCTTCTTTTCCCCAGCCCCAGTATTTGTTTGACAAGCCATTTAGCTGTGGAAACAGGGACCATAATAGAAAGACATTTGAAAAGACGATTCAGTCTCAACTGTACAAATATGACGACAATCATGATCATAATTTGACAAACATGGTTGACCCTCTTTTCAAACAGATTGCACTATGAAGTTTTGTTTCAGAACAGTTTGATGATCAAAGTTCTTGAACTATCTCCTTCGAGACCATGAAAATCAAAATCATAAGAAGAGTAAAGGAGCAATAGTCTGTGCAGAACAAATTACTATTATGGAAGTAACAAGTTAATAAGATCCATACCAGCTCAAAGTGCTTGCTCTGAATGAGAAGGATGCCTCCAACATAAGACTTGTAATGGTAGATTGGATGAAGGAAGGGAGAGGCAAGGTGAAAAGGTCCATGCTCTGGAAAGTCATATCGCAGCTCATCGTTTTGGGGGAGGAGGTCTACATCATGCATGGCAATGTAGTCACATTTATTTCTGGTCTCCAAGAAGCCAGCATTCAATAAAGAGGCCCTGTTGAATCTGAAAATAAACATATACGAGATGCATCTGCTAAAAATGGAAGGAACTAATGGACATGGATGCCACATGACCATGTCAAAATTTCCTGAATTTTTTTTTTGTGACACAACATAATTCAATTTTGCTACCCTATCCACGCACTCCACCCCCAACCCCCTCAAAAAATAAAAACTCCAAAAGCAAAACAAAGGCCGGTCAAACCCAAATCATTTGTCATAATATTTAAGACGTTAGTGGGCCTGACACTGAGGGTCCAATGAAATACATATTATAACACCTTTCCCTCTCTGATTAACACTGTTGTAATGGAAAACAAGAGGTGAGTTTATCACCCGATAAATT
>JBCIKM010455991.1:0-10377 GCA_039654465.1 Melibe viridis | reverse complement strand
GAGAGAGAGAGAGAGAGAGAGAGAGAGAGAGAGAGAGTGAGTGAGTGAGAGAGAGATTGTGTGTGTGTGAGAGAGAGAGAGAGAGAGAGAGAGAGAGAGAGAGAGAGAGAGAGAGAGAGTGTGTGTTTCACTCCAATTGGGCCAAAATGTGTCAATTTCCACCTTCACCATAACGAGGAAAAAAAAAAAAAACAACAAAAAACAACAACAAATCAAAATTATTTCAGTGAAAAAGCCGGTCAAAAGTAGCTAGGGTATGCCTTTAGCTGCAATTTGGTAAAAAGTGGAGATAATCCGCTGTTGCAGGTATCCGCCGATATGCGACAAGATGAACAGAAACCCCTAGGGCGGGGAAACCATCAAACTATTGGCAAACTATTTTTTTCCCTCTTGACATCAAGCAAGAATCATTTTCAAAAGTGGCTCAAAGAAACAGACAATACGAAAACAAAGAGAAAGGTAAAAGATAAGACTTCCAAATAAACAATCAATCAAACAAAACAAACCGAAATGCAGGGAAAATGCCTCTAACGTCGAGAACAAACTCGGTTATCTCACTTCTGGACTGGGCTCAGGGGTCAATGCCAAGCAACGTTGCTGCTCCTGTTCAGGATAATACACTTTAGAAGGTGAAGACGGGATGATACGTGTGGGATGGTCTCAAACTCAGTTATCGACGGTCAACGTCGATTTCAGTCAATGCGGTTTGGTCAGTGTCTGTTGGTTTCATGGAGATCAGACTGATGACCTGTTAGCTTCATGGAGATCAGACTGATGGCCTGTTAGCTTCATGGAGATCAGACTGATGGACTGTTAGCTTCATGGAGATCAGACTGATGGCCTGTTAGCTTCATGGAGATCAGAACGCCCTGCCATCCCGTTCTTGAATTCCATTTAAACAACCCGCTGCATTTTTCATAAATTTTAACGAAGAGATGAGCGTTCACACTCCATGAGAATATATAGTAACAAGTAAGTCAACAACGTTTTTTGTTTGTTTGTTGGTTTTTGTTTTTTTTTTGGTTTGGTTTTTTGTTTTTGTTTTATTTCTTTTAAAATGGCCTATCCGCCAACGAAAGAATGCTTACCATTTCATTGTGTCTACTCTCGTGGTAAAGAGACAGCACCCTAAATGAAGTGTACTTCCGTGGCAAATCTCCATGAGCGCGGGGTGTTGCAAGCGGCAACGAGCCCAGACCCTGATGCTGACAACACTGCAGTGTTGCAACACAAAAGGCGCCTGGGTTGTCCCTGCCTTCCCTCGGGACAGACCAGAGACGCAAACTTCCCATGTAGGAGGAATAAAGGGATTTAAAAAAAAAATCTTGTCCAAAGTAGATTTCACATAAACAGAGCAGGGCTAGAACAGACGCCATTACGGTTGCCAAAGCAAGACTTGAGCAAAAGCTATTTGGGTTGCCAAAGCAAGACTTGAGCAAAGGTAATTTGGTTTACAAAAGCAAGACTTGAGTAAAGGCTATTCGGGTCACCAAAGCAAGACTTGAGCAAAGGTAATTTGGTTCACCAGAGCAAGACTTGAGCAAAGGCTATTTGGCTCGCAAAACCAACACTTCAGCAAAGGCTATTTGGGTCGCCAAAGCAACACTTGAGCAAAGGTTATTTGAGTTGCCAAAGCAAGACTTGAGCAAAGGCTATTTAGGTTCCCACAGCAGGGAATGACCCTGGGCGTTTCAGATTGCCAAAACATGGCTAGCTAAAACCAGGGCCATTAAAGTTGCAGTGCTGTGTCTCAGCCACCAGACTGTAAAATCTTCACAACAAAGTCAAGGGACGATGACAACACTGACCATTGATTGACTCAATGTCAAGGGGCGCGTCCAGATCTCACAAAGTTAACCCTACCCCCAACCGCGCGCACGCACACACACACACACACACACACACATGAAAGCCAGTGTTGTCAAGAGATATGAACAGTGTGTATTGGTCACTTACATGCGGGGCTCATAAAGATAGCGACCCAGTAGAAAGCCTTTGTTCGGACATTCACACACATCAAACGCCAGTCTATAAGATATGAGCATGGCACTTACTTGGCTCTCAAACACGTCATCATTTCCACTCTCTTCAAGTTAGTAGAGAGTGGATTATCCTCCCTCCAGCCCCCCTCCCCCTCCCCTTTCCACCGCAACCAAACAACTCTGACAGATATCCCACCACATCTACTCTCCCAAACCTCCATCCCATTTTAAATCACAATGTAAAAATAAAAAAAAATAAAAATTGTTTAAATTATCTCCATTCCTTTTTTTTTTCAACAGGGCCATGACTGACTGATAGACTGACCAACCATTGGACACAGGACAAAAAGGCCTTCAAACTTGCTGACAGGTGCCAAATACAGACTGCTTTGATGGATCAATCCAAAAATTCCACAACAACCCAAAAGGGGTGATGACATGACATCAGCGGAAACTGACGCACAATATACAGCATACAAGAAACATATCTTCATGTCTTGATCTGCAAGCTCCAATTCTTTTCTTCTTAAATAAATAAATAAATTAATAAATAAATAAATAATGTGTCAATGCTAGATAATACAACTGGAAAAGAAACTTCCAAGAAAATCTCCAAAATCTAAGACACCACGAAAATCCAATCTCCACACATTCCAATTCCAAAGCCAACAGATCTTCCAAGCCAAATACCTAATACGACATTTTCATCATCATCATCATCATCATCATCATCATCATCACGAATCGATCATGAGAAATCACTCAGCAGCTAATCACTTCAGACCCTGCTCTTTCCAGACTGTGATGACAACCTTGTTCATTATCAGTCTCACAGTCTCAACAACCTCGTCCAAGGTGATTATATCACCCGAGCAACAATCGGTCGAAGTCGGAGAAGTTGCCGTCTTTACGTGCACAGCGGAGGATGGTAACAACTCGGCCATAATATGGACTTTTGGCAAGAATGTCGGGGACAATTCCATCGGGATTGTAGACAACTCCGTGACTGTGGACAATAACAGAGTGACAAACAAGAATGGGACGTTAACCATCACCAACACCACGGAATCCGACGATGGGAAGTATTACTGCTGGCTTAACAAGCAGAGCCCGGACACCAAGAAGGAAGTAAATCTGGTGGTGTATGTGATGCCGGACTACGAGGCGGACATCATCGTGGTGGGGTGTCTGTGTGCCGGATTGCTGGTGGTGCTGGTGGTCGTGTCGCTGACTAAATGGGTGTTGAACAGGAAGGCCAAATACAAGGACATTCTGGATTCAAAGCGCGGAATGGGAGTAATGTTGACTATAACAGGAGATGACAATGTCCGTGGATTTAAAATAAATACCGTTTCCAATCCAGAGTTTGATCCTAGAGTTGGAAACATGGATAGGCATTGATTTCTCTAAAATGTAAAACCACGTTAAAAAAAAAACAATGCGGCACACAAGGATCCAGATGGAACAGGAACTGACGTCAACCATCCACCACAGAGAAGGATCTGTCTTAGTTATGTTTGACATCAGGACCACGGACATACAACGCAGCCCAGCCCGCATAATCAATTATCAATTTTTCACAAGTGCATTGTTCTATTGGTATGAGATCAATCAATGAAATTAGTGTATGTCAGTGTCTACATAATGATTAAAAAAACCACTATGCACAACTATCTTATAAGAGGCAGCCCACATATTAAATTATCGATTTTTACAATTTTTAAGGAGTGCTTTGGTAGTTGATCAATACATAATGTATGTCAGTATGTGTAATGAAAAGACTGTACTTTCAACAAAGTTTATATGAGGCAGGTAGACTACAGGCTGATTCAAAAGTCCTACCAGAACTGCAGATTGATATATAAAGTCTACTCATATCTCACTTGTCTATGAACATAGAACATTCAAACTGTGCATTTATGTAAAATTAAGATGTTAATAATCATCGCATGTGATGAGTTTTGTTGAGCAATGTTCATTTAAAAACAGTCTTTGCTTACTGTAATTTTGAGCCACTTATGGTTTTTTTTCCTTGCACCAGAAATTAACAGAAAAGTCAAAGAGAGTGAAGGACATGCAGTTTTCAGTGACATCACTATGAAACACAAGCTACGGTCAAACACAAAGTCCAGGATAAGTTTAACCTCACACAAAGTTTAATGATGTCATAGCTAAATTCTTTTCCAAAGAACCTGTAACATCATACCAGACATTACCTACAGTTATTCCTCACAAATTGTTCCCACTCACAGACCATTCCAACCCTTTCTGAAATTATAGAGACTCATTAGGCTATGAAAAAAAGACTGCATGTATACCAGAACTAATTTCTTCTCTTAATTATCATAGTTTTATTTCTCTTTCAATTCAATATATATTAAAATGCCTTTTGAACATTAATTGCAGATCCAAGCTTAGCAAACTGAAGCTCATAAAATGTAGTCTTTTGCTTATCTTATATCCAATCTGACAATGAAAAGAAGAGATGCTAAAAGACAAAATGACCTGAGTTGGTTGGGCCCTGGGAACCATGGCACATAACAACTCTGTCCTTACTGACAGTGGACAGGTGTTTTGTGAAGATCTCATACCATCGGTGTCACAAGCAAACCACTGAACTCCACATTTGATAGAAATGGAGATGTAGAAATGGAATACAGCTTGACTAAATTTCAATGCCATCAGATTTTAAAATCAACCCGAATCATCCACTCACTTTACTTGTTCCTTAGTCCTTAGGGAAGCTTACATACTCCTACCACGGTATTTTACTATTGATTATGGAAGTACAACAAGCAAACACTTTGTTTAAAGAACAAAAACAGACTTAAGTTGTTTGCTTGCGACACCCAGGATACTGTTTGAGACTAAGACTTCTCAAGATAATAACTGAGTTATGACATCATCATTATCAATGTAGGAGTTTGTGCTTCTTTGGTCAAAAACGTGTCGCTATATTTATTTATTCATTGGTTACATTTGTAACCTCAAGAGTACTTTTGAATCATCCTGTGTTTGACACCTTTTGGTCTGTGAATGGTAGTGGGTCCATGTATGTGTGTGAAAGTAGCTTTGAAGTGAGTTTGAATCTTACAACAGCGCGCAGAGACTTTTAATAATAATGGCAATAAATAATGTGCAAATTTATAGAGCGCCAAAACCTATCCAGGTACTTGATGGTGCTGTACACCAACACGTGCGCACACACATAAAAACACACACACACATACTATGGAAAAATTACTGCTTCAATAATAAATCAATAAAAAGTTGCTCATAGTCATAGGAATGAATTGTGAGAAATATCCAGGAATCTTTCTTGCAAAGGATCAGAAAACCACTCCAGCATTTGATGACACCAGACAACGCATGTTTCGACCATTACTTCATTTGGCAAAGAGTGACAAATACGGTTTTAAACAATTGTGTTTTGTTTTTTTCTAATTGAAAAAATTGTCCATACAGAATGAGCCTTTGCATAAAAAATACAGTGGAATCCATATAAAGTCGTCACATGGGACCTAGTAAAAGGGTTGAATTTAAGCAAGGTTGACTTTATCAATTTGCAAGGATGTAAACTCATGAATAAAAACTATGTGGTAGAATTACTGTAAATTAAGTCACTTTTTGCTTTAAGGGATGTTTTGTTTTGTTTTGGAGTGTTTTTGTTTTGTTTTTTTGTAAAAAAACGGCAAACACTATGAATACATCAGCAGCATAACAATGAGAAAAGACACTTTTATTCCTCTTTTCCAAGAATTTTACCACCCCATTCAGTTCCATAGTGTTGACTTCAAGCGACAGGAAGACACAAAGCTTGCATTCATGATCCTATGTTTGACCAGGGAGGGACTTCTGACCAGAAAATTGACCTGACATATTTTGCTGTTGATGGGACTCAACCCTGCCATTTTCTGGGTTGAGAGGTAAACAGCACCTCTGTGCCATTAGGGAGATACATCCTACCAGAAAACAACTCGATAAGATTTTGCCATTGATCGGTTTCAAATCCGCAACCTTCTGGCTAAGAGGAAATACACCTATCCCAACAGCCCCTGATCCCCATAAGTTACCCATCTAGTGCAGTATTATTGAATTACTATTGAATAAGGGACAAGAAGTGCATCACAGTACTCACGGTCAAGCCTCTCAGCTCTTGCTTGCAGCAGCGACTTCCTGAAAAGAAATAAATGGTAGAAAACAGTGAAACATACGTCAAAAAGAAAGGGAAAACTACCCCGTGGTTTATACTTAAAACAAAATCACACAGGCGTTATGGAAGTCTGATGCCTAACTAGCTTATTATGTGCCACAAATGTGCACAGCCACCTTTCCACTTAAGCCAGCCACATATAAATACCAGGTGAAGCTTTGACATAAAAGGCTGGCATCCATGGCTATGTGGTTATCACAACTCACTGAATGCAAGAGTGAAGCAATCACGATCGTGGCTAGAGTCTGGAGTGGTGATGCGTAATGTAACTCACTGAATGCAAAAGAGAAGCAATCACGATCGTGGCTAGAGTCTGGAGTGGTGATGCATAATGTAACTTCCCAGCTCCACTGCCCATGTATAGCCTCTGGCCATTGACGTTGTGCCCTTGGGTAAGGCACTTTACCACACTTACCTCATCCAATTGGAGACAGATGTAAAGTTAGGAGGTCCCACTGCTTGTTAACCAGACAACCTTGTCTTTGTCTGAAATATTGTAACACGGTTAACAGGTGATTTGTCTCGTCATGTATTACATGTTGGTTGTCTGCCAGGGATATGCTATTGTAAAGTGTTCACGCTATGGTGATGACCGTGAATAAGAACTACATACATGTCCATACTTTTAGGTTATACAAATCTCTTGGAGAGGCAGATGGCTTAGTTGGTGGGCCTGCTGTCCTGGCAAGTCCTGGGTTTGATTCCTTCCGCAGAAAACTTCCTGTTTTTTTCTCTTTATTTTTATGGCTTTGATACTGTATCTATACCATTTTCTGTTTATGTCATCTATTTTACAGTGCCAGCTATTCTATTCTTCATATCGTCTGCGTCACAAGCAAACCACAACTCTGTTATTGTTGTTTGCGCAGGAGAGACAAAAACCGATTTGAACAAAAGAGACGAAGCAGAGAAATAAGCCAAGGACGTGCGTGTTGCAGCTCAATCGTCAATAATAAATATCAAAATCTGATGCCATTAAATAAAATGTGTATATTTAGTCAAGCTATTTTTCATTTCTAGAAAATCCAGAGTTGAGTGGTTTGCTTGTGACAATGCTTATATGCTTATAATATTCTTTTATTCTTTAATGAACTGAAGGCTTTCAGTTGTCTTATTCACATGGGTTGAGAATGCCAAAGTAGCGACATTCTGTTCTCACTTTGTCTCTAAAGCGTTGATTTTCTTCTTCAGACTACCCATCTCACTCTCAAGGTTCTTTGTCTCTGCATCCAATGCTGTTTTTTGGGTCATGAACGCCTGAAAAACAAAAAAAAAAAATCTACATGATAAAATCTTCCTTTTCATAATTTTTAGAAATTAGACTTAAGAAAATCAATCATATTATTTTATCACTATCATAATTACAATCACTATCATAATTACAAAATAAAATAACAGAGAGAGGAATGCATTATTAAGACAAAAAAGCGTGAAAATCTTTTGTACCAAAAAACAAGATATGCCTGATGATACGATCATTAACAATAAAGCTTTTCTACCAAAATAAGAAAATAAGATAATAATCCAAAACTCTTACTTCATCTGCAGCAATTCTTGTCTTCAGTTCGGAGACTTCGACATCCTTATGTTTCAGTAAATTCAACAAGCTTTCCTTTTCCTGTTGACAGAAGAAAAAGAAACCAAATGAATAGACAAATGTACAAAGTATCCACCAAGCTTGTGATCCACACAAAAACTGACACTGTCAATTTAACACAGCAATCACAGATTGACAGCCTGAGAACTACTTATAAATCAGAAACAGAATGTATAAAATCCCAAAATGATTTAGGACAAGGCTATTATCCGCCCAAGTGGTTTTCTTTTCATTTTCCTTGTCAGGTTCGTTTGTTTTGGCCTTACTTCTCCAGCCTATCAATCAAGAGTCAGTTATCTGACAAAGACATCTTTCACTACACACATACCAACACGCACCCCACAAAATAATCCCTCTCATCATCATGACATCAGGGCACTAAATGAGACTAGGCTCAGTAAGCACAATGGTTTGTTACCATATCGGTACTTATATCGATGCATTAGTCTACATTAGAGTCTTTTCGGTTTGGTGGACTGTTTTTAACCCTCCATCCAAACAAACCAATCTTTACTAAAAACAGGTCCCTGTAGGCTTTGCAAAAAATCTAACATTTCAAACCAAACCCCTCAACAATGAGATAGCAATGAATTCCATTGACAAAAAACAACTAAGCAGGCAGGTACCTCTCTCAGGGGCTGCACACTCTCCACGGCTGACTTCAGCTGCTCGGACAAAATGGTTGTGTCTCTGTTGGAGGAAAAACAAACAAAGCATAAAAAAAATAAAAAAATACTATGAAGTAGTGAAAAAAGCAGTGTATAAATACTTTCATTAGAGTAAAACTAGAACTTTTAAAGGAGTCAACCCACAGCAGGTGTCAAAGTCAAAGAGCAAGCCTTCCAAAGTTCCACCTAAGTGCTCCCTGTCGTGGGGAAGCCACCTAACTTGCTGTTTGGTACAAGCAAAGGAAAAGATTTTTTTCTTGTGATTCAAGGATAAATTTAAAAACTTAATGCATCAAAACATCAATAAATTTACCAGGATGTCATTTTGATGAGGACTTATATGTTTCAGTTTCTTACTGTCCTTTGACTTTAACAAAACTGAGCAGCAAGGCAAACAAAAATTGGGAGGACATTAACTTCAACTGTTTGGCTTGTTTGAGAGAACAGCAAGCAATGAAATATTAATTTCACCATCAATGAAAAACAATGCCCTAGCAGCTCTACAATTGAGTCAAGCATTCTTTTTACCTACACATCTTAAAATCCAGCATCAAAATAAAGATACTCTGTAGGGAAAAACAAAAGGTTTGAGATAGAACTGGCTAAGGGATACATGAAGACTGAGAATTTTAAACAATTAGATAAAGAGACTGTGTTTGGATAATATAAGAGCATTTAGAGTAGCTTTAACAATAGAACCGAGTTACTGGATAATACCTGAAATAAATCACACAAGGTGCAGAGATTAAAATGCCTTACCTGGCGGCCAACCACCATTACACACACACACATACACAAAAAAAAATAGGCCTTGCCTTACAGGGTATAATGGGATTTTGTCCATTTTATCATCATTTTAAAAAAAAATGTGTACATAGACAACATAATATAGCAGTAACAGCTCTCCGCAAAGAAGAGATAAAATGGCCAGTTCAGCCACCAGCAAATGAATTCTGTTTTATAAAAACCCACCCTGGTTATCACAACAACACTCACCGGTTGGCTTGCTCCAGCTTTGTATTGAGCTCTTCAATAGTCTTGCTCTGAGTTTCCGACTGTGAGGCATTAGTTAAAGAAAGTTTGTGGCTGACAAAGGATTTCATATTATTAACACAGTAAGTAACAAATACGCTTTATTAAGAGGAGATAAACATAACTTTGCTTGATCAAAATTTAAAAGTAAAGGCATCTTTCAAGATACCACACAATGTATCTTGTATCTTGTTCCAATCATTTTCAAAACTACAGTGGAGTATGCTTATTATTAAAGAACACTCTTATAAAAGAACTGATGGTTCTAAAGAACAGACCTTTAAGCACATCACAGGCTGTATATTTAAAAAACTGTGACTGATACAAAGAACTACTTATAAATACACACAGAACCCCTATGGAATGTCCCAAGGTGTTCTTTACATCAGTGCTTCACTGTAAATTAACTTGCATGCCATAAAATTGAAATAATTCTAAAACTTAAACAGTCCTATAGCAGCATTTCAAAATAATTTTAAAAAAAACCCAAAAAACACAATAAATATTTGGAATAGGCACTTAAACTTGACACAACAAAGATGGATGGTGTAACAAAGAAAAGATGTAAAAGAATGGGTAAATTACAATCACTATTCCAGGAATAACTCCTCCCGCCCTGTTGACTTTTCATTATAGAGAAAAGAGAAAGCAACATGAACATATAGACGGTCATATCAATTATTAATCCAAGATAGGAACGGTCACAAAAACATATGTAGTGCTCGACCGAAATCCAAATGCACTTTTGAAAATCTTGTCTTCGTTTTTCTTTTTTTCTTTTTACCTTTAGTACCTTTCAGTCTAAGGCTAAGGTTTAATTGCTATGCACAAACTTTCGCCACTGATCCCTATCTAGACTCTTTCTTTTTGCATCTACAAATTTAC
>JBCIKM010455880.1:0-10377 GCA_039654465.1 Melibe viridis | reverse complement strand
ATCATCATCATCATCATCATCATCATCATCATCATCATCATCACCACCACCACCACCACCACCACCACCATCATCATTATCATCATCATCATCATGGTCATCAATGTCTCTATTGCAAGATTTCTTTATATCCCAAGCAGTATAGTCATTGTAATCATCACTACTATGACATTTGGCATTATTATTCATGTTGCTGTTTCCATTAGAATCACCATAACCAATTTGTGTCCCTAAGTCCACACATTCAGTTCCAGACTGGTCATGATTCCACTTTTCCAATCTAAAATTACAGTTTTTATTCCAGACCTCTTCCTCTACAGAGCTTTCTCTGTCTACCCCCACAACGAAGGCATCACTTGAATTCCCTTCACCTTTTCTATCATCACCACAATTATGACTACCATTATCATCAACACCACAACTGCCACTATCATCATTAAGTCCACCACCGTCATCATCATCATCATCATCATCATCATCATATCCTCTGTCACCACCACCATCATTATGAACATCAATATCATCATCATCATCGTCAACATAATTATCTTCATCATCACTGGTGTCATCATAATGTATCCATTGTTTCCGACTATAGTCATTTCTGTTCCAAGAGATGTTGATGTTGCTATTGTTGGTGTTACTGCCACCTCTGTAGTGGTAGAAATATCCACTGTTGATGGTGCTCATATCCTCACAGACATCTCTGTCCAGCCAGGAGGAAAGGACTCCACCCTGGCCTGTAACAGGGTCATTTGTGGCCCCATCATTGAGAAAGTGGTCCTTATGCCCAGAGAAGGTGGGTTGGGTAAATGGAGAATGGTCAGCTTCTGCGGTGTTGCTATTGTTCATGGTCTTGTTAGCATCCTGAGGTATAAACCTGAAAAGTAACAATCATTAATAAACTTGCTGAACACCAAAAGTAAAACACCAGTTTTTAACAGAGCATAACATACCAATGGCTTGGAAGACAATGATGAAAAGGTTATCAAATGGAAGGAAATTTAAAGAGGAAGCCAGCAGTGGTAAAAGATACGGATTTAGATACCATTCCAATACTCATTTCCATCAACAATAAAAAAAAATTTAATTCTGAAAATGCAAACAAACACTCTGTAACTTAAAATACATTACCAAGATTTGAGTTTAAAATTAAAATTAAAAACCTGTTCAGAATTCAATTTCATAGGCAATTAAAAAAAATAGTTTAAACATTTTTTTTTAGTATAACACTGACATTTTATAAAAAATTGAAGCACAGAAAGCTTTCTCAGATGACTTCAAAAACATGCCAGTGAATAACACCAACCAAAACTGTACCCCAAAGGCTTTAAAGCGTGTGCACTGGGTAAAAGCTACCTGCGCTGAGGCCACCTCCACTCCCTAGCTTACTCTGACCGCTCACTCATACCAGTCAAAGTCCAGTAAGTCATTAAACAATCTTTTTAAAATCACATTTTTTTCTTTTCAGTCGACCCTCACAATGCAATGAACTTGAGAAACAATTTGGCAAGATTTGCGGTTGAAGACGATATAATTTTTATAATGACAGATAGCCTAACAACGAAGTATATGCTGAGGGAAGTTTACCAAAATCATGCACAAAACTGTGCTAATATCATGCAACTTTCAAGTACTATAAAATATACGCTCCAAGATAGATCAAAAACTTGAATAATGAAAAAGTCATAGAAAGATGGAGCATTCTACTCATAAACTGTTTATGGTCTCAGCTACAATTTTCCAACAATATAAAATTACATACTACATACCCTGTCAGATTTCATTAACAGCTCTTAAGTAGTGCCCAGTCATACACAATCCAATCTCTCTCTCTCTCTCTCTCTCTCCCTCTCTCTCTCTCTCTTTCTCTCTCCCTCCCTCCCTCCCTCTCTCTCTCTCTCTTTCTCTCTCTTTCTCTCCCTCTCTTTTTTTCCTATATTAATAAAGGTCGCTTAGCCTTTTATCGGCTTGGTCCTAGAACATTGTTATTGATAAAAGAGCAACGAGTATGGAAGCTTCCATAGAAACAGAGACAAACTACAATGACGTTTCGGGTGATACCCTTTCTCAACATGAACAATACATACACAAAGATATATAACATAAATTAAAAAGAGCAACGGGTATGGAAGCCATTAAAAGGGTGACGGGTATGGAAGCTATTAAAAAGAGCGACGGGTATGGAAGCGTAGGTAAAGGAATCTGCCAGGGGAATCCCATTTCAGTGACAGTCTGACCACAAGTCAGCTGATGCCGTGCCTTTCAACCTAATGCCTACTGAGGAGGCATTTTTCGTCACTGTGACTCAAGATTTCTGCACTAAATAGCGCTTATGGCATCCTTGAGCATGTCACTTTTCTTCAATCAGATGGGGCATTGGTCTTATCAAATGTGAGATGATGGTGGATTGCATTGTTCGAGGTGGGTTAATAAGTCTTTAGTCTGACAATAAAGGAATGCAAGCATGAAACTTTCAAAGTGAAACTGGCAGATTTGGTTTGCATTTAAAGGAAATATTTGAACTTAAAATGTTAAACATTTTTTGGCAGAGCAGTATGTATTGGAGAAATGGGGCCTTTTCACCTCTCCTCTTTAAAAAAGGAGAAAATTTGAAAATTAACTTTTGCCTGTAAGCAAGATACTCCAATAGGGAGAAACAACAGGAAGTCTTCAGACAAGTGTTTCAGCCCTCAACTCCAGACATTCTAAAGGGGTTGGGCCACATCCAGATCATGACTTCAAGATGCCTTCCTGTTGCCTTTATTTTTATTTAAATGCTGGTACTGGTGGGATTATAACCCTTGACACTTCAGTTTGCTCAGTGTTTCAGGTTCTGTGCGCCTGACCTATTGTTTTCTTGCCAACTGAGCAACATAGGCAGACAGGCATTGAGGTCACTTTATCGTTATGTAGTAAGTTTTCGTTCCGTCTGATCCAGATCCAGTTTGAGCTTCTTTCAGCTGCCTCTCTCACTCAGGGTCTTCAATGCCGTTTGCCCATTGGGGATATGTTTCTCTCAGGTCTGACCAGAGGGAAGACAAGGTCAACCCAGTTATTGAGGTAAAGCTGGGGGAAACTTCTGTGTACAGGTTTATCTAGAATTTTATCAATGAGGATCCAAGAGGAATAAATCTGCAAAGCTTGGCTTTAAATCACAGGTCATTGAGAGTTTGAGACCAGCAGAAGGCAAAATTAACGGGGCACCACCAAGCCCTTTGATTGACATACAGTCTTATCTTATTTTCAGTAGGATAGAATGGGACATTATTTCTCTGCACTTTTTACATGTATATTGGAGATACCTTTGCAGAGTGGGCTTGAAGTCCCTCGTCTGGGAAAAATTCATTCCCACCAAATTTTCTAAGTCATCGTTTTGTAGAACCTGGAAGTTAATTTTGACCAGACAGCAGCTCTGTTTTATTATGTAATAGCCTTTCCTAGCTGGCAAATCAACCTACAGTGGAATTTCCCGATTGCGACATCCCCGGATAACGACATCCTCCCAATAACGACATTGTGCTCTGGTCCCCATTTTTTTTCTATATGTTATTAGTAATAGAAATCTCCCGATAGTGACATACTTTTAAGGCCAATCTCCGAATAATGACATCGAAAATTCAAACTTCGGCTCACTTGCAGCCAATGAGATTGCTGCTCGAGGTCGCTCATAGCCAATCAGATCACTGTCAGCTGATGAGCTGTCTGCCTTAATGAGCTCGATTGATGACGTCAAAGTTGATCCGGAGGAGTACGTTACCATAGACAACGGCTTGACAGTTACAGGTCCAGTATCTGTAGATACCATTGTCAACAACATCAGAGAGAGAGAGGTCAGTCCCTTGCAACTCAAGATGAAAACGACGTTGAAGATGATGCGATTCCACCAGTGTCAAGCCTTGAAGCAAAGTCATCCCTGGAAACATTGAGAAACTTTGCCCTTCAACACACAGACGGTGCTTCAATGTTTGACTTTCTTTTTCAATTGGAGAACAAACTCCATTGGTACAAAACAGGCACAGATCAGGGACTACTTCCGGCCCAGGCCTGACAGTGCGTAAACCAAAGAGAACCCAGACCCCCCTCCCCCCCCCCAACCCTTTTTTTCCACAGAGAAAAAAACAAAACAAAACAAAACAAAAAAAAAACAAACAACAAAAATAATTAAGTTCCAAAAACCATTTTGAATGTGGCCATGTTTGCTGTTGTTATTTTACAACAGCCCTCATGACGGTCCAAAGCCCGGATAAACACAGAGGGGAAATGACATTTGAGTTTTTGTTCACTGTTTACAGTACTTTACTTTCAAAGTACTGTGTATGATTGCAATACTGAAGAGAATAGAAAAGACACATTATCTAACTGGGTTAGGGTGCTTCTCATCACGAGCAAAGGTAGGTACATCTAGTTATTATGATGCTCACGGAGGTCTATCCACGGGCCTTTTTCTGCCATCTTGGAAATCTTCGAATAACAACAATCTCCGAATAACGACATGCACCTCCAGTCCCGAGCCATGTCGTTATCAGCAGACTCCACTGGACTCCATTCTTATGCACTTTCCAATTACAAAAATTCACAACATGCACAATGTGCACTTGGGACCTCCTATTTTATCACTTATCTTAATTACAACTAGTTGCTCATCCTACCTACCCTAAGACTAGGAAGAGGCTACTTGCCAGAAAACAAAACTAACAGAACGTTTTCCCTGTATGTCTTCCCCTCCACACCTCTACATTATGACAAAAGAATCAGACTGACCTGGCCTGATCTAGACTCTTTGTGGGAGAGAAGTAACTTTCCACTATAGTTGCAGACTTCAGCCTAGAGGACTTTGGACCCACTTCCTGATAAGGTATGAAAGAAAGAAAAAAAAAGAATATTAATATTACAGTTGATTGTACCTCAATATGAGACATAAATGAGAACTATAAAGCAAGCTTAGTATCCCAATCTGACTAGGGCTGTGTTTCCACAGCCAAAGCTACAATCTCTTATGGCATGTACCTGAAGTAAAACTAATTTATAGGAACAGCCATCCATTCCAAACATCATTCTCACACACTACATGCTTTTGTACAGAGGTTCACATTAATATACAAAGTATTTTACAAAGCAAATTATATCAATCATAATGCAAATCCTCTGTGTGACGACTTTTATCTGGTCCTGCAGTTGCCAGTTTACTATTGTCTTTACTTGTCTGCCAATCCCATTTCTCTCAGGAATGACAATACGTATGGATTCACTTTTTCAAAAGCCGTCCTGTAAAATTTATAAAATTTTATGCAAATTCTATCTTCAAAACATGTATGCAGGCCAAAATTACTGAAAATGCAACAACCATTCCAACTTTTCCATGGCAACTATAAGGGTCACAACAACAACACCCAGCAGGTCAAAGTCCCACAGAGACAAGATGATTATGACAATTATGATGTGCATTATTATACAGGTTGGGGTGTTTTTTTTATTATGCTCCAATTTATAATTGCAATAACTGAAAGCCGGCGGTTGGTGGGTGTCCCTGGTGGTTATTTCTACTTCTGTTTCTTATCTTTTACACTGAACCCTATCGTCTTCTTACTTTTTTCCCTTTTCTGTAATGCCCTGATTTTGTTGTCTTGCTTGTGACTTACTGGTCATCCCTCATTTCATGCCTTTTGGTACATAACTGCAGGGTCCCAAGTTAAGCATACTGAGTTGTTTTTTTTACACAAAGGGGGTTTAAAGATCCTGGGTCTTCCTGGACCATAATGCTGTTATGGGTGATGGCCATTGCTTATTTTTGTAAGGAGAGATATTTATTTTTGTCATTGTAAATCATCTCTCAGTGGTGTTGCTATGTGTCTTGAGAGATGATATTTATTTTTTAGCGTAAATCATCTCTCTGCCGTTAGTGGTTTGATCTGTTCCCTCTTTTAACTAATTCTATCATCTTACTTTCCCCTAGACTCCTCTATGATACTTGTGTGTTGTGGGGCCCTAAAACCACCAATAAATAATGATAAACAAACAAGAAAAACTGAAATGCCAGGAAAGGTAGAAAGCTCTGGTTTTCTGTTAAGGCTCAGGTATTTACTGGCATTTTGTGTCATACCAGTTTGATGGGTGCACATTGTCTGGTTCATTTGCTATGATGCCACGCTTTGAAATGTGGTGCGCACCATCTAGATAAATGGCTGACAACATTGACAAAGTCAAAAGCTGCAATTTTGTTTTAACTACTTCAGATCAATTACTTTAGACCAAAGAGTTGACAAGAGAGAGTACCGTAAGCATGCGACACCTTCAAGAGGCAATGACTATTCAGACCTGGCACAATGTCAATGGTGTAGAAAACAAGTCAGCAAACCATTGCATGACACCCCAAGCTCATCCAAGATAACCCCTCAGTAATTTTTTTTTTATGATGATACTTAAAGGTTCCTTTTTATTCAGCCCTTCTTAAATATTTAAAGCACTTGAAACGGGGGACCCTTTTGCATCGGGACAGGGCAAATCATGTTAAAAAAACAACAAACTCCTGGCCAGAGTTGAAATGATAACTTTAGATGTTGGTAGAAAACAGATTTGCACGTCCAGCTCTGATTGTGTTTTTAATCAAGCAACCCTTGCCATTTATGTCACATTTATTTATATTCAATTGTCAAAAGTTTACTTATCCTAAGCCTATTTGTATTGATTATGGACATTCTTATGTTCATTTGTGTGTCATGATCCAAAAACAACATGGTGCAGCTATGGTGTCATAATTTCATAACAGTCTTTAGTAAGATATTATTGTTACTATCCCCTAACAAAATGCAAAAAAACTCCTGTTATCTCTTGCGAAAGAATTTTTAAGCTATCTGTCTTTGTTTCTTAAGTATTTCAATTATACATCGGACCATAATAAAAAAAACATCCTGTAGTTTAATGTACTTTCACACAAGATTTCTGCGTTCCAAGATCCAGTACTGGGAGAGGATAACAAATTCCCCAAAAATTCTAGATTGGATAGAAAATGAGTAAAACTTCTATTCCAAGTCAAGAACTTAGTTCCATGTCTTGAAAGGAACCCTGCAAACTTCTCAATTAAAAGTTGAAAAGAAAATATTCATTACAAAGGAGTTTCTTGAGTTGCTAGCTCAAGGAGCAGTTGTCAAGTGTGACAAAAAAACACGGATGTCTATCTTATGGATAGTGAACTCAAGTGAATGACTTGTGAGGGAGGGGTTGAGACAAACGGGCAGCAAAAATTGTTGTCAAGGGTCTGCGCTGGCAGAGCAAAGGAGTGGCGATCGAATCGGTATGGACAATAATAAAAATACCAGTTTGGCATTTTTCATTTGAATAAAGATTACCTAAACCAAAACCAAACCCTGCTGTTGCTTTATTTAGACAGATCTTCATTTTTACTTGTCTGCTCAATAATTTGTGTTTTTATGAAGCTTAAGTTCAAATAAATTATAATAAATAAACGCACTGTGTTAGTTCTGAAAAATATCAAATAATCCTTATAGTATAAAAGTTTTGTGATTTTCTTTATTTCAAATGCAAAGTGAATGAAAAATTAACCACGCTCCCTTGTATCACGGATAAACACAATAATTATACAGATGCTGTGTATATAAGGTTGGAATTCAAAATACATCACTTGACGTTATTCAGTTCTTTTTATGTTCTATTCCTCTCCAATATAGGCAAATTTATTTCATACTTTATGTTATGTTTTTCAATAAAATCTGAAAGACACATCTGACTGACTTTAATTTGTTTTTAAATTGCTGTTAATCTTAACAGATGTGTCTGTAGGTAATAAATCACCTGGCACTACAATTCGTACCGATGTGTAGTCTTTGTCTAGTGCACCATTGTTTTTTTATGATTAAATTCTTTCTTTCCTGTTATATCTGAACTCCTGCATGTTGTGTACCTTTATTAAGTTGATGTTATTGTGACCTACCTGTGGTTGTGTCAGACAGATATATAGGCAACTTTTTTTCACACTTTATGTTTGTTATGTATTTCATTAAAATCTGAAGGACACACTTGATTGACTTAGATTTGTTTATAAATGAAATGTTGCATGAAGAGTCATATTATTATGTCTCCAGATGGTTTTAAAGTAAAGAAATGATAAGGTTTTACATTGGATCACTCAAAATTGGAGAAAATTTGACTCTTGGTTAAAACTTTCAAAGATGTTGAAACCATTTGAGCTTGCCATTTCTGCATTCATCTGTACATCCACATTTTTTAACACTAGCATTGTGCTGTGTTGATGCTTTGTTGGTGTGAAGATGATTAAGATGGTCAGAAAATTAAATTGAAATGCCTCAGACAGAAACAAAATCACAATGGAGTTTTGTTCTTGATTTCTATCAATTTATGTGATAGGAACCGGTGCATTCAACATGGCTGAACCAACACTGTTTGTTAATGTTAATAAAACTGTAAAGCTGTTTATGTGGTCTCTCTGAAATTAGAATTTTTTTGTGCACATACAAAAACTAGGTTCATCTATGAGAAAATTATCTATAGCAAATGCTTTTTATTTAGTGCCCATCCATTATGTGACCAAAAGTTTGTAATTTAGAACAATCCCATTACAACTCCACTACAAAGCGCAATGTGAAACAGCTGAAAATGGCTCAATTATACATCGTGCTACACATGTCTACTTTTGCCACTTTTATTGTCAACGAAATAAACAAGAGCAGCTATGGTCGGAAACATTACAGATGGTCTGCATTTTTCAAAAGTGGCCAGTTTCATGCACGTTTCCTATCTATTTATGCTGCTAAACGCACAAACTGAAGGTACAGCAGAATGGTGCTGGTTCTAACTGCTGATGCTGCTTTGTTTGTGTTTGTTTTGTTTTGTTTTTTGTTGTTTTATTTTGTTTCTGTTTGTTGCTTTAGAGTTTGTTGTTTTTGTTCTCATTCTTTGTTTTGTTGTTTTGTTTTGTCTTTCTTTTGTCTTGTTTTGTTTATTTCTGTTTGTTTGTGGTTTGTTTCTTTGTTTTTTGCTTGGATTCACTTTTAGTTATTTGTTGTTTCTGTTTTTGTTTTTCGTTTTGTTTACTTTTAATGTTTTATTTTTCTTCTTGTTTTTATTGGGGTATTTTTTTCTTTAACTTTGCAGTTTGTTTATGTTCTTTTACTTGTTTTTATTTTGTGAATTGTTTGTTTCTGTTTATCTACATTTAAGATTTTCACCTTGCTTCTGTTGTGTTTTGGATTGTTTTTGTTTTTGTTTTTGTTTTTAGTTTGTTTTTGTAGTTTTGTTTGTTCATTTGTTTGTTTGCGAAAACAGGCTAAAGCTGGAGATGAAGAAGTTAAAGGACTTTTTCCTCTTGCTGGCAGCGAGTATTTACTGCTAGTACATAACAGTAATAATAATAATAATAATAATAATAATAATAATAATAATAATAATAACAACAATAATAATAATACAAATAATAATAATAATAATAACACTTATAACGGTACTACTACTACTACTGCTAATAATAATAATAATAATAAGTACATTTCTATAGTGCCAACATCTTACAAAAGGCAAGCTCTAGCCGCTTATATGTTATATGTTTGTGGTCATGGATGTAATGGATTTGTAAAGCTTGAAGAGCACTCTGGTGGGTATGCGCTATATAAATGCATTATCATTATTGTTATTATATCTTTGTCAAATTCTTTGTAATAAGCCAACTTTGCCAAAGACCCATTGAGCTCACAAGCTCAATACTGTAAACTTACATCCCCTCCTCCATCTAGGACCATGTCATCATCATTGCTATTGTCATCAAAATAGTCACTGTCCTCCATTTCTTTGTCTGCAGCTTGGCAGGATCTTTTCTTCTCACCAGCTCGTTTCCTGATTATGTATCTGTTATCAAGAAATATTTCAGAAAGGACATTATCAGTTAAGTTAATTTAGGGAGGCTGGGAGATTGATTTAAAACTTCAATCATAACAGAAAATTGCATATTAATATGCTGGCCCCTCAGAATTTTTCCCAAGAGTAATTGAAAATCATGCACATAATTATGCAAGCCAGAGCCCTAAATTATACCCAAAAATTTGCGACCTATGGGTACCCACTTTTCACCAAGCTGTATAACAAACAACTTCCCCCCCCCCCCCTTCCAAAAAGAAAAAAAAACAAACAATAAACAAACATAAAAACAAAGACTTTAAACCAAGGACAACAAAAAAAACTCCTACATTTCAAATGATAAATGTCTATTTTTTAGTGTAAATCATCTCTTTGCTGTTTGCGGTTTGATCTGTTCCCCCTTTGAACTTATTGTTGAAATACGTATCTATTAATAGCTGTGACGTTGACACAATTTTGTTTACGAGAGTAAGGTTCCTTTGTTTATAT